>JAWQEG010003159.1:112500-154627 GCA_033782935.1 Petrolisthes cinctipes
TAGACAGAAGAGACACGTTCTAATATTAAGTTAGGAACCCTGTAATGTGATGTAGTCAGATACTTGGAGGTAAACGAGTCCTTCAAATATTGCCACGATACACACACACACACACACACACAGATAGATAGATAGATAGATAGATAGATAGATAGATAGATACATACATACATAGATAGATAGATAGATAGATAGATAGATAGATAGATAGATAGATAGATAGATAGATAGATAGATAGATAGATAGATAGACAGACAGACAGACAGACAGACAGACAGACAGACAGACAGACAGACAGACAGACAGACAGATAGACAGACAGATAGATAGATAGATAGATAGATAGATAGATAGATAGATAGATAGATAGATAGATAGATGTTTATTGACCACAGTTACAATATAAAAACATAACATTTATATAAGATTAAAAAAACACATCATAGAGACACACAGAGACAGACACCTACACCTATATGGAAGGAGCTTGCTTGTTTCGTGGCATAGTCAGGAGGAAATCAGAAGCCACCAATTCTCATACACGATTACAGGGTCCTTAAGGGGGTAATTCTTTTTTGGTACATTGGAGTGCCTTGATTCCTCCAAAGTATGCCAGGAAACAACAGGACCAGAAGAGCAAAAATAAATGTGTTCTGTTGTTGCTTGGAATAGTTTGGAGGATTTTGTTGTTCCAGATTTACCAACACCGAATTTCTTTTGGTGGTAAACTGGATCGAGGCTATAGTAACTGATTTCTCCAAACTATGTCACGAAACAGACCCCCTCAATTGTACTAATAGAGGGTTTGTAGTTTGGTGGTATAGTTTGGAGGAATCAGAGACTTTCCAATTCACCAACAAGAGACACACGTTCATTAGATTAAAGAGGAGGAGTTAGGGATGTATGTACAGTCACGAGCACTGATATGTATACAGGTTTGGTTGAAGCTTTGAACAGTTCACCAATTCACCAACGAAATAATTCCAATGGAGATGTTATTGTGTATTTAATTACTGTTCTCTATTATAGGTATTCCAAGCACACCTGTATACTTATTAGTGCTCGTGACTGTACAATGGAGATGTTATTGTGCATTTATTTACTGTCTATATGTATTCCAAGCACACCTGTATATTTATTAGTGCTCGTGACTGTACAATGGAGATGTTATTGTGCATTTAATTACTGTCTCTATATGTATTCCAAGCACACCTGTATACTTATTAGTGCTCGTGACTGTACAGGGTGTGTTTAAAGAGTATATTTCACATCGCGACACTTTTTTATATCTTAAGGGACCCTAGCTGTCATATAATAGTCAGAAAATTGGAGATAAACGAGTCCTTCAAATATTGCCACGAAACACACACACACACACACAAACACACACATACACACACACACACACACACACACCTATAATGGAAGGAGCTTGTTTAATTAATTGTTTCGTGGCCTATGGTCAGCTAGAATCAAGAGAAGCCTCCAATTTTTTTCATATAATATATTAATGATGATGTATGTACTGTACAATAATAACCAAGGAATAATAAAATAAGATAATTTAATCCACGAATCTTAAATATCAGGGAGAAAAATAAATAGAATTAAATGAGTTGTTTACTGAATTATAACCTGCTGGAATCCCATCTGTTTTGTAAATTTTTTTATACACATATAATAAAATAATGTGAAACAAAATAACTTTAATTGCTTTATTTACGGATATTATAACTTTAATTAAGACGGCACTGGTAACACTGGCTAAATATGATAGATAACCTCTTGATCTGGTAACACTGCATAAAGGAGGAAGGAAGAGAAACAATGCTCTCATTTTTTTTAAGGTAATTACCCTAGATTAGCGTAATTTGGGACTATTTAAGGTAAAGCTTTGACAATCTAAGGTACTTTCCACGAATCCTTCCGTTATTTCATGGGTCATCTTAAAAGAAAAATTCATTGCTGTCAAAAACTATTATAACTACACAAAAATATCGTGTGTCAAGGGTTCAATTTATGTTGAAATAATCACCTAGTTTGGTATCTAAGGTAATTTGGCTCCATCTAAGGTATTTTCAACCCACTTTTTAAGGTAATACCACAAATATTTAATGAGAACCCAGAAGAGAAAGCAACAACATTATAATTTTTTTCCCCCGTCCTTCAGTTGTTTATTAAGTGTTTTCCTACGTCATCCAACCTCCAACCTCCAGTTTTATGATGTGTGGAGGACCAGGAGGACTCTGTTTCATCCATGTTAGGCCAATTAAGCTGTAGGTTGGAGGATGAAGGAAGAAAAACGGAGGAAATGAAGGAGAGTTGGTGATGGTGAGTTGAGAAGACATACAAGTATACAATTTTTATTACCGTATTTTTTTTATATATATATATACATTATAAGTTATCTATACATTATTTACATACATATATACATACATACTGGTACATATATACATTCATACATGAGAGTGAGAGAAAGTGAGTGAGTGAGAGTTATTAATTACGTTATCCCCAAGACCCCCATAGACCAGATTAGAATATTAATTAATCACGTGAGAGTGAGAGAAAGTGAGAGTTACGTTATCCCCAAGACCATCATAGACATGATTAGAATATTAATTAATCACATGTAGTAGTAGTGAGAGAAAGTGAGAGAGTGAGAGTGAGTTACGTTGTAGTACAGTAGTAGTAGTGAAAGTGAGTGAGTGAGAGTTACGTTATCCCCAAGACCCCCATAGACCAGATTAGAATATTAATTAATCACGTGTAGTAGTATTGAGTGAGAGTGAGAGAAAGTGAGAGTTACGTTATCCCCAAGACCACAATAGACCAGATTAGAATATTAATTAATCACGTGTAGTAGTAGTAGTAGTAGTAGTAGTGAGAGGGAGTGAGTGTGTGTGAGAGAGGTAAGTGGATAGTATCTGTGTGTGTGTGTGTGTGTTCCCAGGCTTGTGTTATTCATTACCATACACACCAATAAGTGATTTACTGACCCTGTGTTAAAAGGATAGGTATTTATTGAAAGAATTACCATTTTGTAGCAGTGTTGCCAGATCCGGCTAGGTCCCAGTATTTTGCCCCGGTCATTTCCTGTACTTTACCACGGTTATTTCCCGGTAGTTTGTCCAGGTTAGGTCCCGGTAGTTTGCTGTGGTCTAGGTTAGGTTAGGTAAGGTCAGGCTAATTTCAAAATGACCGCAGCAGACTACCGGGACCTAACCTGGGCAAACTACCGGGAACTAACCGTGGTAAAGTACCAGTCTGGACCTGACTGGGGCAAAATACTGGGACCTAGCCGGATCTGGCAACACTGCAACAAAACGGCAATAGTCTAGAAAAACACTGATATATGTGAAAAATATATTCATCTTATATCAAGGGCCAGTCGTAGGTAATTTGCTAGGTTATCAATTTACAGTAGGTAATTTGCAATAGGTAATTTGCTAAGTTATCAATTTACAGTAGGTAATTTGCTAGGTTATCAATTTGCAGTAGGTAATATGCTAGGTTATCAATTTACAGTACGGTATATATTACATATTTATGCGTTGGTGTCACAAGGAACTCCCCCCAACCTTTACAGTTGAAACCAAACAGAGAGTGAAGAGGAACGAACCTTACCGTATGTACCACAAACACGATGGAGGCTTCTGACACGGACAAGAAGGAGTGCGGACAAGTTGTTACCAGTGAACAAAATAATGACGACAACAATAAGGGTGAGTTTTGTTTTGTGTAGGGTGGATCGGTAATTCTTTTCGAGACCTACGCCTACTGTTTTATGTTCGTTTATTTTTCTGCAGGTCTGTAAA
Organism: Petrolisthes cinctipes; assembly: GCA_033782935.1. Lineage (NCBI taxonomy): Eukaryota > Metazoa > Arthropoda > Malacostraca > Decapoda > Porcellanidae > Petrolisthes > Petrolisthes cinctipes. The sequence goes on from JAWQEG010003159.1 coordinate 116,320, forward strand.
GGCATTATATTTTACTTGTATATTATTTTATATTTAGGAATGAGAGATGACGGTAATAATGACAACAAGAACAACAACACGGGTGAGTTTAGTTTTGTGTAGGGTGGATTGGTAATTCTTTTCGAGACCTACGCCTACTGTTTTATATTCATATATTTTTCCCCAGGTCTGTAAAGGCATTATACTTGTACAGCTGGCATCATAAATTCGCATTCATCTCATGTACTTGTATTGCTAATATGACCAGATAGTTGCATTCTGAATCGGTGTTTATTCCAACAACATACGTAATATACCATATTAGAACTCTATCTGTCATCTCTTCATTAAATTTTTGTATGGATAGTATACTGAAAGATGAATGGTTTTAACAAATTTAACTGCTGTCTGGAAGGGAAGAAGTTTGAATCTCAGGAGGTAGACTCTCTAAGGTCCCTTTCATTGTATTGACTTTTAATTATTCACACAGGACAATAGTTTGCTGTCTCGACTCGCTGGTGACACTACTCTATAACATTAAGTTTCCAGTGGGAATACAGATACAACAAATAATACAGGTAGTACAACATGGAGAAGGAAAGAAGGATAGATTATTATTATTATTATTATTATTATTATTAAACTAGACCAGAGACACAAAGCTGGGAGAGAATCAATCCGAGGACCTCAGCCCCATGAAGGTGAGGAAGAAAGGTGAAATGAGGGTGAGAGTAAAACTATGATAGATTTAGATAGTTATGTAAGGCAAAAGAAGGGGTGAGGAAGGAGAGGTTAGACATTGGTGGGGAGGAAAGGGAAATTGTTGGTGGATTCTTATGCTGTGGACGGTCAACAACAAAAACTCTATACATGTGAACGAGACCTAAGAAAGTAATTTATATAACCCTGGCATTTTTGTTGTCCAGCTGTGACAGTATAAAGTTACAGTACATCTATTCCTACCACCACCAGCAGCAGGTCATCACCACCACCACCACCCTGAACATCATGTACACTTCTCTGAGGACACTGATGAGGTTGGACACACCAGAATTGTTGTCAAGGAGAAGGCTAAGGATTTGCTAGAGGCTCATGTAGGCTTCCTCCAGGTGAGTTTTATACTGAGAACAAAAGCAAAGGCAAGGCAAGGCAGGCATTACATTGTACACACAACAAAAAAAAAACTATGGTTACACCTCCTGCGCGATACAAAATGACACCACGAATGAAGGTTTTTGATAACAGATGCGGCCTCAACATACATACATACATACGCAGGGATACCAATGTGAGAAGGCTGTTATCAAAAACCTTCATTCGTGTTGTCATTTTGTATCGCGCAGGAGGTGTAACCATAGTTTTTTTTTTTTTTTTTTTTTTTTTTTTTTTTTCAGTACAGTAGTGTAAGGTTGTGTTATGTTAGGGTACAGTGAGCCTGCCTTGGGATGGGTAAAGTCTGTCAAGGTAGTGTTGGCCAGAGCATGACTAGGCAAGGATGGATAGGGGAATTATATAAGGAAGGACAGGGTTGTATATTATTATTATTTGGATAGGGGAATTATATAAGGAAGGACAGGGTTGTATATTATTATTATTTGGATAGGGGAATTATATAAGGAAGGACAGGGTTGTATATTATTATTATTTGGATAGGGGAATTATATAAGGAAGGACAGGGTTGTATATTATTATTTGGATAGGGGAATTATATAAGGGAGGACAGGGTTGTATATTATTATTATTTGGGATGAAGCAACAATAAAAAATATACAGTAGGTTCGCCTATTGCTTACCTATTTGGGTTGCAGATGTGCTCATGTAAAGAGAAATAGCTTAGTATGAATACATCTTTATTTGGGGAAAATTACTTATGGGTGGCCACTGCCTCACAGCTTAATACAGTGCAGTACAGCTTAATACAGTGCAGTACAGCTTAATACAGTGCAGTACAGTATAATACAGTGCAGTACAGCTTAATACAGTGCAGTACAGCTTAATACAGTGCAGTACAGCTTAATACAGTGCAGTACAGCTTAATACAGTGCAGTACAGCTTAATACAGTGCAGTACAGTATAATACAGTGCAGTACAGCTTAATACAGTGCAGTACAGTATAATACAGTGCAGTACAGCTTAATACAGTGCAGTACAGTATAATACAGTGCAGTACAGCTTAATACAGTGCAGTACAGCTTAATACAGTGCAGTACAGCTTAATACAGTGCAGTACAGCTTAATACAGTGCAGTACAGCTTAATACAGTGCAGTACAGCTTAATACAGTGCAGTACAGTATAATACAGTGCAGTACAGCTTAATACAGTGCAGTACAGCTTAATACAGTGCAGTACAGCTTAATACAGTGCAGTACAGCTTAATACAGTGCAGTACAGTATAATACAGTGCAGTACAGTATAATACAGCATAGTACAGCTTAATACAGTGCAGTACAGTATAATACAGTGCAGTACAGCTTAATACAGTGCAGTACAGCTTAATACAGTGCAGTACAGCTTAATACAGTGCAGTACAGCTTAATACAGTGCAGTACAGCTTAATACAGTGCAGTACAGCTTAATACAGTGCAGTACAGTATAATACAGTGCAGTACAGCTTAATACAGTGCAGTACAGTATAATACAGTGCAGTACAGCTTAATACAGTGCAGTACAGCTTAATACAGTGCAGTACAGCTTAATACAGTGCAGTACAGCTTAATACAGTGCAGTACAGCTTAATACAGTGCAGTACAGTATAATACAGTGCAGTACAGTATAATACAGCATAGTACAGCTTAATACAGTGCAGTACAGCTTAATACAGTGCAGTACAGCTTAATACAGTGCAGTACAGCTTAATACAGTGCAGTACAGCTTAATACAGTGCAGTACAGTATAATACAGTGGAGGATTGTTTGTTTTTCAGATCCTTCATAGATACCGTATTATTATTACACTTCCCTTTGAGGATGCAGATGAAGGCTACCAGATTGGGGAGATTATGGGAGTTCACTGTCATGTTGGAAGTCTTCGGGTAAGCTGAATCAGAGATAATATTTATCACATGTTAACGGGATATTATTTTGTTGGTTAATAATATAATTGGAGGGCTGCTGATTCCTCCAAACTATTCCAAACAACCATTATTTTGTTCATCTGGTCCTGTTTCTTGGCATACTTTGGAGGAATCAAAGCACTCGAGAAAATTGTGGAGGTAAACGAGTCCTTCAAATATTGCCACGAAACACACACACACCTACTGTATATGTATGGAAGGAGCTTGTTTCGTGGCATAGTCAGGAGGAATCAGAAGCCTCCAATTCCCTTACACGATCACAGGGTTCTTAAGTTTTTGGTGGTAAATCTGGAGCAACTGTTTCCTTCATACTATTCCAAGCAACAGGATACCAGATATGTTTATTCATTGATGCTGCTTCCTGACATACTGTACTTTGGAGGAATCAAGGTGCTCCAATATATCAAAAGTGTAATAATTCTTTCCCTCCAAGGTGCTCCAATATATCAAAAGTGTAATCATCTTTCTTTAAGGTGGTAATTCATTTTTGGTACATTGGAGTGCCTTGATTCCTCCAAAGTATGCCGCCAGGAAACAGGACCAGATGAACAAAAATAATGGTGTTCTGTTGTTGCTTGGAATAGTTTGGAGGATTCAGTTGCTCCAGATTTACCAACACAAAACTTCCCCCTTAAGGACCCTGTGATCATGTATGAGACTTGGTGGCTTCTGATTGCTCCTGACTATGCCACGAAATTGTAACTGTAATATTCAGGTGATTTGTGTACTGGGATAGTTTAGAGGAATCATTAGCCCACCAATCTATTTACCAAAAATAGATTCGCTCCTTATATTGTTTGAGGGATTAGCAGAGTATTAGCAGGTCATGTTAAAAAAATTATCATAAAATATATTCCGTTCACTGTGTCTGTGTACAGTAGTCCCACGATATAAGATGATTAAATTAAGCACATAGGCTATATTCTTTTTACACAGGGTCAGTAAATTACTTGGTGTGTTTGGTAATGAATAACACAAGCCTGGGAAAACATTTGGTGGTCTTCAATAACAGACCGAGTGTAAATTGAAGTGGTGGAGACAAGTATTTATTCATTGTATATCCAACCAGGGTCTACTGTCTTGGCAAACTTTCACTGGTCCCTTTTGGCTTGATGTGCGAGGTTGATAGAGATTCATGTTGTGTCTCGGATCAAGATAGAATTGTTGACCCCTCAGTGTACCACATCATTCCATCCCAATTTTAGTATTCATTGCCTTGAATGTTCTGATTCCTAGGTTCTTTCTGTTCTTTCATATAGTTTCTCCATTCATCCAGTTCTTTGCTGTACCTGTCCCATTTCCTTCCTTGTTTTCATTTACGTCCAAGTTTGTTGTTTCCTCCTCACTTACTCTTGGAGGATAATTTTTCACTGAATGATTGATTTGATAAGGACAAAAGAAGAGGGAGACCAAGAATGAGATGGAAGGATGGGGTGGAGAGGATAAGAGCATCTGGAAATATAATTATAAATAGACAATTTCAAACGGATGCTAAGGCAGTATTGTTTTGTTTATATCCTTATTTTTATCTTTACTGTAATGTGATTGATATGAGTCATTATTTTTCTACCAGCCAGTGGAAGGAGGCCTTGAGGTTCAACTGGACCTGATGGCATACAAAGAGAAGTTGTTGAAGGAGACACTGCTGCTACTCAAACCCTCTGGTGGCAGTCTTAAACTCATCATTCTGGCACGGGTGTTGGGTGAGTGTTCCTCTTTGGGATTTGTTGTTGTTGTAGTCTTAGGGTCAATTCCACAGTTGTATTGGTTTATTAGCTTCCCAACCAACCACACTTGTAAGGCTTCATTATTTTCCTAAAGCTGAGTATCTACATTCACAAAATCTATCAGACAGTTAGATAATTATGATCACTGCATAGTTTACTCACCAAATTCATTAAATAATTCACCCATAAGTAATTTTAACGGCTATGATTCTTTTGTTTGCGTGCTCACAAACACTTGAAGGATGGGCTATTCCTGGGGTATTATTAATTGCATCAGAGACATGGAGTAGGGCTCATCAGTCTAGAATAGGTGCAGTGGAAGTAAGTTATTTGAGAGAAGCATGTGGACTTACTAGGTGGGATGGTTGAGAGAGTGAAGTGTAATACATTGAGGTGGTTTGGACATGTGGAGAGAATGCAAGGTGAGGAAGGTGTATGGAAGAGTATGTAAATGAGAGAAATTTGAGGGGCAGAGTAGGAAGTAAGGAGGGAGTGTTGGAACAGAGTGAGAGAGTATGTAAAGGGATAGAGGAGGGCTTGACCAAGTAAGGAGGGAACGTTGGAACAGGGAAAAAATGGAGACACTTCTGCAGTGGCCACCCTCCCCCAGGGAACAAGGCATCAGAGCTATAGATAGATAAACATAATGATCAGATATACTGTAGATGAATCAGATCCAAAATATGTCAGAATAGGATAATCATCATAAATTATAGTATTGACATTTATTGTGACCATATATTTTCACAGAAGAATTTCACACACGAAATATATTGTGGAATAGAACAAACAACATTTATTGTAGGTATAGTTGTGGCTGAATATTTTCACATACAGGTATAATAATTACATCACATCTATTCCAATGTCAAGTAAGTAAGAGTGGATTATAGGGAAGGAAATGAATTAGGGATGTTAGGGTGGTACAGGATAGAAAGATAGTTATGGGAGGTAATAGAAGGGCTCAAAGTACCATGTTAATTTAAAGTACCCCAAACCATCAATGAATACTTTACTGTTGCCTGGATATATCAGGGGTCAAGCAGGTTGCTACCTCACTGACTGGTACACATTGCCACCCCTGGTACTATTAGTTACAGTAAATGTGGACTTGTCGCTCCACAATATCCACATTCCAGGTGGCTGATGTAACCAAATTCATTCACAGTTTGTACAGAACATTCCCCAAAGATATCTGGATTGTTTTCCTTGACTTTTCTTGCTGTCACACATTGCAAACTGTTTTTCAATGAACAAATATATTAAATATTTTACTTTCTCCAATAGGTAAGGGAAAGGGGACCCCAATGCTACGAGAAGGCATCACATGCATTGAAGTGGAACACGACGAAGAATCTGAGGGGTCTGACTGGCAGGGCTTCTAAACAGTCAACCCACTTATTAATTCTTCATCCTCCATTCCAGGGCTTTAGTTGTTCTGTTAACTAAACACACTGGAAAAAAAAGATTGGATGTTGAAAGTAACCCTAATCAACCACATGACAGATGAAAATGTTCTTATATTAGTCTAACCCTCTCATGTACTGCCTGTGATTACCATCCTATTGTGAACTATAGTTTAATCATGTTGTTTTAGTTCTTATTGAATGTCTACAGGTCCCATCACACAGTGCATACTCACCCCGGCGGTTTCTGATACACAGATAAATTGTACCGTGTGATGGTGCCTTAAAACTTTAACTGTTTATTGGTGTTGTGTTACATGTATATATTTTTCTAATCCTATACAGAATTAGTCTATACAATAAATATATCAGTTAAACTACTTGTGTTTTAAATTAATGAAATAAATTATTACCTTAATCAACATGAATAAATGAGAAGAATATTGTCAGTCATATTACTTTTTCAATTAATATTACTTGTGATCTCATTAAACTGTTAAAATACAGCTCCAAGATAAGCATTGGAAGCAGAAAAGCTATTAATTAAACCTTTGTTTTTATGTTGGCTCCAAAACGATGACTGGTATAAATAAACTATGTTTTTAACAGACGTAAAAAAATATATCTAAAAATATCTAACCAAGGGAGGTTAGAAACAATTCCACTTGAAATTTAAGATAATATACACATATTTTTCCATTTTGTAAATGAGGTATTTCATGGACTTTAAAACAGGAGAGCAAGATAAGTGTGGCTCATTTCACTAGACTAATATTATCTTTTGTGTTTTGGAGCTCCAATGCTTTGAAAATATGGGGAATGCAATCATGATGTTGAGATATAGTACTTACTGTTTATATATACATTACCTCAGACTAGACTCTCTGACGTTCTTATGGGTGTATTTAGGAAAGTAGGCCTCTGCCTCTCTTCACCACGTTGCCTTCGTTCACATGCATCTGCAGCAGCTCTCTGCAATATTGCTGCAGCCAGGGCAACTTGTGAAATCTGAAATATATACAGTACAGTCCAAGTTTTTTTAAAAGAGTTCAGTGTTGTTAACTAATTATATTGTCTCATTTAGGAATGGGTTAGGTCAAGGAAGCTGGGAGAAACAGGACAAACAAACACTGAACTGAGATTTATGTTACATGTATGAGATCACAAACCAATCACCTACCAACATGTTTATATAAAGTCTTAGACAGAATTTCTTTCCCAGTCAGATTGGATTTACCTGGATGTGGTAACATTGGAGACCCAGACACACAAGTACTGTACACACTTTGCTATTGGATGCACAACCTAAATATTTTCAAATAGTCGAAAGATGCAAATTTCTGGAGACACACACATAAGTAAACACATGCACAATAATATAAATATTTTCAAAGAATGAAGAAGATTCAAATTGTTAAAGATAACTTGGATACTGTGTCCTCACCACCTAAGATAAACAAAGTGTTGTACCTGTGAGAATGACCGTGATTTGGGCATTTTGTTGTGTACGGCATAGTGCACTTCTTCAGATTGGCCAAGCCCATGTCTGTTGGTGGCCATCTTATTCTCCTCACTGGATGGTTGTGACGTGTGGTACTTAGTGGGACGCAGACTGTTGTTGTGAGAGTTGGTGGAGGTGCTGGCTACAGATTCAGGCCATCTAACTGCCTGCAACCAGAAATTGTGTACAACTAGAAGCTTTAGAGAACCAGGAATTTTTTTTAGTCTGGCAATGAATAACCCTTTCACATTACTGTTTTCACGGTCCTTACAAGATGATGCATAACTACCAACAATACTTTCACAACATTCATATTTTTCACCAAAACAAGAACACTATTTTAACATTCTTTTTGCTTTCATAACTAAACTACATTACATTCTTAAAGAAAACTAATAAATTTCCCAAGGTCTTTATGTTTGAATGTTATCAAGGTTATTAAGTATTTATTGCATGTGCAGGATGCACCATATATTTATAACTATCAGCTTTAATACATTCTTCATTAACTTGTGAGACATCAGATTGAATTTAGGGAAGGTTCAACTGAAAAAAGTACCTTTCCCATAAACTGTGTAAATTGTATCACAAACCAGAGTAAGATTGGTAAATTAATTCCCAATCTATTATACTCTAATATTCTAGTAAACTTTGTGGTTCTAATATTAAAAAAAAAAAAAAAAAATACTTCTTAGTACCCTGAGTGAGACTTCCTGCTGAATACTGCTTTTGGGTACAACAACAGCAGGTGGTGGTGGTGGTGGGCTGAGACATGGTACTGGTGATGTGGTCCAAGGTTGTCCATGTGAACTGATCAGACTGTGGATGCCTGGACACTGCCTTGAATATTCCAGCAACTTGAACAACATTAAAACAGTTAATTAATATATAGGTAGGAATTAATATGCAGAAACAAAATAGATTATGAAAACAATTATAACAGTTAATTAATATGCAGATAGATAGAATTAATATGCAGAAGCAAAATAGATTATGAAAACAATTATAATAGTTAATTAATATGCAGATAGATAGATAGAATTAATATGCAGAAGCAAAATAGAATATGAAAACAATTATAACAGTTAATTAATATGCAGATAGATAGATAGATAGAATTAATATGCAGAAACAAAATAAAATATGAAAACAATTATAACAGTTAATTAATATGCAGATAGATAGAATTAATATGCAGAAACAAAATAGAATATGAAAACAATTATAACAGTTAATTAATATGCAGATAGATAGAATTAATATGCAGAAACAAAATAGATTATGAAAACAATTATAACAGTTAATTAATATATAGGTAGATAGAATTAATATGCAGAAACAAAATAGATTATGAAAAAAATTATAATAGTTAATTAATATATAGGTAGATAGAATTAATATGCTGAAACAAAATAGATTATGAAAAAAATTATAACAGTTAATTAATATGGAGATAGATAGATAGAATTAATATGCTGAAACAAAATAGATTATGAAAACAATTATAACAGTTAATTAATATGGAGATAGATAGATAGATAGAATTAATATGCAGAAACAAAATAGATTATGAAAACAATTATACAGTACTATACAGTGTGTGTATAGCTGATTAATTAAGAATATATATGGGAGTGTGGATGAAGAAAAGTATAGATATGTATTGAAATAGAATGTGAAAACAATTATACAGTGTGTGTATAGCTGATTAAGAATATATATGGGAATGAGGATGAAGAAAAGTATAGAAATGTATTGAAATATAAAGTGTTGTGTGTAAGCTATAGAAAATGATGTGCATAGGTAGAGAACTATAAACAAAATTAAGTTCTCTACCATCACTCATCATTTTCTATATTTTAAAAGCCTTGATCTTGTCTGATATCTCTTCACTGCTGTTTGTCTCTTTCTCGTTGTTTAAGTCACAAATGTTTACGGCTATAAAAAGATGTATTGTTTGTTCCATTGTACTATTCAATCATATTATAATTATTAAATCTTACATTACCAATTTTTGCTTTCTTTACTCTGTGATAATATAACTTTGTGATTTTTTTTACCATTATAATATAGATAGATAGATAGATAGATAGATAGATAGATAGATACGATAGATAGATAGATAGATAGATAGATAGATAGATAGATACGATAGATAGATAGATAGATAGATAGATAGATACGATAGATAGATAGAGATAGATACATAGATACATAGATAGATAGATAGATAGATAGATAGATAGATAGATAGTACAGTACATTATGTTTAAAAATATATTACAAATGTTTTATCTAATCTTCAATTATATTTTGTTTCTTTACCTCACTAAATAACTAAGCCATTATTCCATCATGGTTTATGGGAACATCTACTCAGAAAACTTGATACTAAAGGTTAAGGGGATACGGTAGTACAGTGATGGTAAATCTATCTATCTATCTGTCTGTCTGTCTGTCTGTCTGTCTGTCTGTCTGTCTGTCTGTCTGTCTGTCTGTCTGTCTGTCTGTCTGTCTGTCTGTCTGTCTGTCTGTCTGTCTGTCTGTCTATCAATCCATCAATCCATCCATCAATCAATCCATCAATCAATCCATCAATCCATCCATCCATCCATCCATCCATCCATCCATCTATCTATCTATCTATCTATCTATCTATCTATCTATCTATCTATCTATCTATCTATAGCTCCGACGCCTCACTCCCTCCAAGGGGGTGGCCACGGCAGAAGAGTCTCCAGTTTTCCCTGTTCCAACACTCCTTCCTTACTTATTCCATCCCCCCTCCCCCCCCTCCTCACACTTCTCTCTCTAAACTATTTCCAGTATTATAATGTTACTTACTCTGAGTCTGGCAGTAAGAGCATCATGTTGTTCAGCCTCAACTTGTGGATCAGCTCCCTCTGTGAAGCTCCTACATTTGGTTAAGGCCCCAGGTGTCCCATGTTGTCTCATCACCTGCTTCTCTCCCTGCTTTCCAATTGCTTCTCCCTGACTGCTGCTACCACCACTCTTTAACAGTAGCTGCTGCACTAGGTCTGGAAGGTCCACGGAGCTCTGGGACTGTTCCAATTGTTGTAGGAGGTCCATGACACGCTGAAGGTCTGGCTTGGTCCTCTGCTTGCTATTGTTTGGGTCCACTTTGGTCTTCTGTGGTTTGATCATATTCTGGTCTGGAAGCTTTGTCATGTCATACATCAGCATCTCAATGACAACATCATTACCAACACGTCATAAACACAAGTTACTCAAGGATTGTATGTACTGTAAATACCTGGTTTTTTTTACATGTTGTTTCATACATATACAATTTATTTACTGTACGTATATTGTATAGCCTACATTTTTATACCAAATTTATTATTGGCACTCCAGCAGTCACTGATTTCAAAGACTGTGAGAGTGGTTGGCTGAGCTGACCTGCTGAGTGCATTACTCTGCTTTATAGAGTTGCCAGATATCAAGAATTAACAAAACATCCTAATATTATTAGCTAAAATTGATGGGATCTTCATAAATCAGTGATAATCTGAGGTTCATGTGGGTTGGGAAGGTGCAGTGATTTGAGAACACTTTCTTCCACTTATCCATCCTGTTTTTACCTACTATAACACCTAGAAACTTGCTTAATGAGCCTCAAATAGCAGCTATTTGTGCTCCTGTAAAAGGAAATACAACTAACAAAGAAATAGCAAAGAACACGAAGATATCACTTTGGTGTGTTGAGTGGTGGGCCAAAATGTACTGTGAGGGAAGGAAGGAACAGTGTACCACCACCACCATACCAGCAAGCAGGGCGTATATGCTATGTTACCCAGAGGACCTTATGAGGCTCAAACTTGCATAACCAGCATGGAACCTAAAGCTAACAACACTACTTTACTATTAAACACATTATGGAAGACTGCAACGAACACAACGACACTCGCCAACAACAAAAGATACACTCACTGAGGGCACTGTGGGAAAGCCCGGTTCAAGCCATAGCCTTCCTCAAGAGCTCGGGGCTGTTCGGCCAGACAGCTTGAGGAACTTCAACAACAACAACAACCCTACTTTGCTGGCTGGTGTGACTAACAGAAGTGTGAGGCAGTATCTTCAACACTATTATGGATATTGTTGCTGTCATGGAGTGAGTGTAGATGGTGGGCCAGATTCAAGTGTGGTGGGCCAGCCGTTGCCCACCCCTGTTCTAGAGCTACTATATTTACATAAGAGTAAGCACTTGATATTTTTAACCACTCTTCACCTAATATATGACCTGTAAGTAACTTGGTATTTGTGATAATTGATTACAAGATTCTAGGAAAAAATTGAGTGATTTTAAATGAGGGAATGAGTGAAGAAAGAAGTAATGGACAGACTAATATGTTTTTGTTATATAAAAGGCTTACTATTATATAAAGTTAATTGTCAAAATATGAAGAAAACCAACCTTGTTTACCTCAAATGTAGACTCTCCCTCAAACTTGCCTCTGACAACACTGGCACGAAGGTCACCATTCTTCACAACACCATAATGACTCATCTTCCTTCCTCCTTTAAGATTCAGAGAGTGTTGGTGGTGGTGGTGGTGGTAGTCATCTTCACTCTGCTTGGAATCAATTGTTCTGATACACCTGTTAATGTTGTTGGTATTAGAGACTGATATGGGTTGAAGCATCCTACCCAAATACAACTTGATAGGACTAAAAAATGCCCTACATATTTCATAATGTGAATGTGAAGTATTACAACACTAAATAATTAAGCATAAAATCTGGTGGCCACTAAAATATGTGTCAAGTGAGCATTAGTGTCAACACCACCTTCACTGCTTCACCAAATTTGTCAAAGTACCTGGGGATTCTTTACACTTTTTGGCCTGTTAAGGACTGCCAGGGACTGAGGATCATTTTATTGTTATTGAAGTGTCTTTTATGCTTTGGATGCACTTTCAAACAGGTAACACCAGTTTTTGGCTGAAGGCCTAGGGTGGATTGCCTACTACATCTTTAATTAAGGGACCCTGTGATGTAGTCAGAAAATTGAAAGCAAGAGAGTCCTTCAAATATTGCCACGAATCACACACACCTATATGGAAGGAACTTGTTTCGTGGTATGGTCAGGAGGAATCAGAAGCCTTCAATTCCCATACACAATCACAGAGTCCTTAAGGAGGAAGTACAGTGTTGGTAAATCTGGAGCAACTGATTCCTCCAAACTATTCCAAGCAACAACAGAACACCATTATTTTTGTTCATCTGGTCCTGTTTCCTGGCGGCATACTTTGGAGGAATCATGTCACTCCAATGTAACAAAAGTGAATTATTACCACCTTAAGAAGTGTTTAGGTTATGGAAGACTTATTACTCCTGTAGTTTAAAAAAAATTGAAGGTCCTCTATGAATTCTCCAAACTACTCCGGGCAACAGAATCATCCCTATTGGAAATACTTAAGGGTTCTGTGGCCTGGATTATTTTGGAGGATTCGTAGAGCTCCAGTAAGGGCACTCATTTTTTCTTTTAAACTACGGGCCTTACTCCTGTGTTGGTGGTAATGTTACAAAACTGGTCCTCTTGGGTGTGGTGGTAGTGGTGTTTGTGGTGGTGGTAGTGGTGGTAGTGGTGGTGGTGGGCTTCACTATTATGTCCTCACTACCTGACTGCTGCCCCACACTGTCTTCTTGAGCTATCCACTGTCTTACTGACGAGGAGGTCCCTTTGGTTTCGCCATCTATATCACTGGTGAGGGAGAACCTAAATCTGTCAGTTGTGTACAGTATAGCTCTCGATGTAAGATGATTACATTTATCACATGTATCCTTTTAACACAGGACCAGTAAATCACTTAGTGTGTATGGTAATGAATAACAGAAACCTTGGAAAACACACACACACACACACTATCCTTTTAACACAGGGTCAGTAAATCACTTAGTGTGTATGGTAATGAATAACAGAAACCTTGGAAAACACACACACACACACACACACACACACACACACACACACACTATCCTTTTAACACAGGGTCAGTAAATCACTTAGTGTGTATGGTAATGAATAACACAAGCCTTGGAAAACACACACACACACACACACACACACACTATCCTTTTAACACAGGGTCAGTAAATCACTTAGTGTGTATGGTAATGAATAACACAAGCCTTGGAAAACACACACACACACACACACACACACACACACACTATCCTTTTAACACAGGGTCAGTAAATCACTTAGTGTGTATGGTAATGAATAACACAAGCCTGGGAAAACATTTAGTGGTCTTCAATGAGGGACTGATGTGCGTAAAATAAAGTAAGTGGTGGATACAAGTATATTTCTCATTGTACATATATACAGTATACAGTTGCTCGAAGAAGTCCTGTATGTATGTATGTATACCTGTTGGACTTGGAGGAGCGGCTGTTGTTGTTGTGTGAGGAGCCGCGGCCAGTGGTGGTCACGCGGGTATCCTTGGAACTTGTACGCTGCTTCCACGGTCGTCCCATCACTGACTCCCACACCGACTCCCAAACCTACCACACGCAAAACACCGTTGCTCTCACCTATCATTATTTTTTTTTTTTTCTAAGTTGCATTCATTCTGGTAAATATAACTTCTTGTAAATAAAACTTCTTGTAAATAAAACTTCTTGTAAATAAAACTTCTTGTAAATAAAACTTCTTGTAAATAAAACTTCTAATAAATAAAACTTCTTGTAAATAAAACTTCTTGTAAATAAAACTTCTGGTAAATAAAACTTCTGGTAAATATAACTTCTTGTAAATAAAACTTCTTGTAAATAAAACTTCTGGTAAATAAAACTTCTGGTAAATAAAACTTCTGGTAAATAAAACTTCTGGTAAATAAAACTTCTGGTAAATAAAACTTCTGGTAAATAAAACTTCTGGTAAATAAAACTTCTGGTAAATAAAACTTCTGGTAAATAAAACTTCTGGTAAATTAAACTTCTGGTAAATTAAACTTCTGGTAAATTAAACTTCTAATAAATAAAACTTCCAATAAATAAAACTTCCAATAAATAAAACTTCCAATAAATAAAACTTCTAATAAATAAAACTTCTTGTAAATAAAACTTCCAATAAATAAAACTTCCAATAAATAAAACTTCCAATAAATAAAACTTCCAATAAATAAAACTTCCAATAAATAAAACTTCCAATAAATAAAACTTCCAATAAATAAAACTTCCAATAAATAAAACTTCCAATAAATAAAACTTCTAATAAATAAAACTTCTAATAAATAAAACTTTGAATAAATAAAACTTCCAATAAATAAAACTTCTAACCTATAATTTTTTTTTTTTTTTAAGTTGCATTCATTCCGCTCTATAAAACTTTATATTTTTTGGTATCAGATTAAGTTTAAATAACCATCCTATAATTAAAATGAAAATGTCGATATCCTATTAGTTGTTGTTGTTGTTGTTGTTGTTGTTGATGTTCTCCCGGGGCAGAATACCTATATAGTCTAGGCACATAATCCTTGACCAGGGTGTAAGGGGAAGTCTGTTCAAGGATTATGTGCCTCGACTGTACTGTACTGTACTGTAGAGAAAAATGAAAATATTGACACGATATACCGTTCCCTGTGACTAAGGAAACTATTCATAATCACCACAAACTTTCAAAATCTAAATACAGTAATAATAGTACTTTGCTGTGGTCTAAAATAACTCACCTTCCTCTTCATATCAAAGGCAATGAATATAAATGCCCCCTGAAGACCATTTAGAATGATGAAGGGATACCAGTATGTCTGTACACCAATAAATGCCACAACAAAGCCAGTGATCCATGACAACCCTTGGATCAGTCCCAGCTTCATGTATAACACCAAACGGATCTGATTCTTCTTCCTTCGACGTTCCTGTTGGTGGTGATAGTACAGTATTAATTAACATTCATTGTATCATTAAGGGGCTCTGTGATGTTGTCAGAAAATTGGAGATAAATGAGTCCTTCGAATATTGCCACGAAACACTGCTGCTTATCAGGAAGGAGCTTGTTTCGTTGGCATGGTCAGGGGGAATCAGAAGCCTCCAATTTCCATACACAATCACAGGGTCCTTGCCACGAAACACTGCTTATCAGGAAGGAGCTTGTTTCGTTGGCATGGTCAGTGGGAATCAGAAGCCTCCAATTTCCATACACAATCACAGGGTCCTTAAGGTGGTAGTACACTCGTGATACGTAATCCCTGACCAGAGACGGACGACAGGCACCACACATACACACATACCCTGGCTGCATTCGAACTCAGCCTCTATAGGTGTAACTGGGTGGGGAAATGAACAATACCAGGCGATTCGAAGCTTTCTGCTCCTCACACTCTGGTCAGAAATTATGTATCACGAGTGTACAGTGTTGGTTAATCTGGAACAACTGATTCCTGTGAACTATTTCAAGTAACAGGCCACCATGGTTTTTGATAAGGGGAGGTTCTCTTGTAGGTAAATTGGATGGCTGAACCAATGGAAAGAATGTCTG
Source organism: Petrolisthes cinctipes (assembly GCA_033782935.1). Lineage (NCBI taxonomy): Eukaryota > Metazoa > Arthropoda > Malacostraca > Decapoda > Porcellanidae > Petrolisthes > Petrolisthes cinctipes. The sequence continues at coordinate 132,512 of JAWQEG010003159.1, forward strand.
TACAGTTAGCATACTAATTTCTGGGTAAGAACAACTGGCAGTAAACAAATACTGTATGTCTAATAAAAAGCTTCATTCCTACCTGAGGAGACTGTGTGTGTTCTCGATGACCATGCATTTTAACATTCTTCCCTTTCTTGATACTTTGAGAACGTGTGTTGGCATACCTGGCTGCCTTAGCTTGTTTGTATATACCACAAGCTGTGAGGAAGAACAGGACAGTGTTTTCCAAGATGATGGCTCCTTGTGGTAATAGGAAAAAGAGTGCCAGTCCATAGCGGTTGTTTATCCAACAGTATTTGGTTGCATAGTCTGGTTGGTAGCCTGGCAGGATATCCACATACTGGAACACCAGGGCAAGTATGACAACCAATAGAGGAACACTCCAAGCATATGTGGAGTAGAAGATATAGGTTGTGTGACCACCAGAGTTGGCAGGGTGAAGCTGGTTAGTGAATGTCCGACATACATCTATACTCATCACATTCATCCATGTGAAGGAGGCCAACCAAAAAAAATGCAGGGTTGCAGATATAAAGACACAAAACCCATGGTTGTCAGTGGCTCTGGTCCCGGTCAAAAAGACTAAATGTGCCATGAAGAGGCAACATGTTAGGCAAAATAGATTCTTACCAGGCAGGTTCCTAAGCCGTGGTACCAAAAGAAAGATAGTGATGTGTAAAGCAAGGGCAGCTAGAGATGTCACTAGTGTCACTGCAGTAAGTAACTCTTGGACCTGAGTTATACCAGATAGATACAAGTGTTCCTCATTACATATATACACAATCTCTTCACTTTCCATCTCATATTCTCCTTCATTGTATAACTTTTTGGTTGCATTGACCACCAGCAGAGAACCATTACCAAGAAGGACATATTCATCTGCCGTCAACATTACTTTTGGACAAGAGTCATCAAGCAGAGTGGAGTTCCCTAACAATGAAGCAGCAGTGGAATCTTTCACACACTCTCCATTCGTCAGCTTGTACAATTTTCCACAAAATATCTTTTTGCATTCACGATGGAAGGGATCCCAGAGCTCATTATCAGAAGAGCAAGAATCTCTCCTGAAGTCCATGAGCACAGAGAAGCTGGGGGCAAGGTGGAGAAAAACTTCTCTGATCCTGTCGTTACATCTGTCCTCATGTACGCTGCAGTAAAGGTTCCTTGAGGAGACGTTGACAAAGTTGCACCTGTAAACAAAAAAACATGTACAAAGTTGCAACTGTAAACAAAAAACAAGTACAAAGTTGCAACTGTAAACAAAAAACATGTACTGTACAAAGTTGCACCTGTAAAAAAAACATGTACAAAGTTGCACCTGTAAACAAAAAACATGTACAAAGTTGCACCTGTACACAAAAAACATGTACAAAGTTGCACCTGTAAACAAAAAAACATGTACAAAGTTGCAACTGTAAACAAAAAAACATGTACAAAATTACACCAACAAATAACAAAAGGCAAACACCAACGACATAAGGAATTTCACTACCACCTCACAACTGTATCCTGTTTAAGGGGGTGCGGGAATAGGGGGGCAGGGTTGGGGGGGGGGGGGTTTAGGTGGGTGTGGGTGGGTTTTGGGGAGTGCAGGAGTAGGGGGACAGGCTTGGAAAGGGGGGGGGGGGTTAGGGGGGTGCGGGAATAGGTTACAGGCTTTCTACCCACCCCAAGTTTGTCCCCCTATTCCCGCACCCCCCCCCCCCTAGTCCCCCTATTCCCACACACCCCAAACCCCCCCCCAAGCCTGTCCCCCTATTCCAGCACCCCCCCCCCAAGCCTGTCCCCTATTCCAGCACCCCCCAACCCCCCCCCCCCCCCCAAGCCTGTCCCCTACTCCCGCACCACCCAACCCCCAAGCCTGTCCCCTACTCCTGCACCACCCAACCCCCCACCAAACCTGTCCCCTACTCCCAGCCCCCCCTTCAGTCCCCCCCAAGCCTGTCCCCCTATTCCAGCACCGCCCAACCCCCCCCCAAGCCTGTCCCCCTATTCCCACACACACCCCCCCAGTCCCCCCCCAAGCCTGTCCCCCTATTCCCCCCCCCTTCCCCAAGCCTGTCCCCCTATTCCCACCCCCCCCCCCAGTCCCCCCCTAGCCTGTCCCTCTATTCCAGCACCGCCCAACCCCCCCCCCCAAGCCTGTCCCCTATTCCAGCACCCCCCAACCCCCCCCCAATTCCAGCACCCCCCAACTCCAAGCCTGTCCCCCTATTCCAGCACCCCCCAACCCCCCCCCCCAAGCCTGTCCCCCTATTCCAGCACCGCCCAACCCCCCCCCAAGCCTGTCCCCTATTCCAGCACCCCCCAACCCCCCCCCCCCCAAGCCTGTCCCCTATTCCAGCACCCCCCAACCCCCCCCCCAAGCCTGTCCCCCTATCCCCCCCCCCTTCCCCAAACCTGTCCCCTATTCCAGCACCCCCCAACCCCCCAACCCCCAAGCCTGTCCCCCTATTCCAGCACCCCCCAAGCCTGTCCCCCTATTCCAGCACCCCCCAACCCCTTCCCCCCCCAAGCCTGTCCCCTATTCCAGCATCCCCCCCCCCCCAAGCCTGTCCCCCTATTCCCCCCCCCCCCTTCCCCAAACCTGTCCCCTACCCCCGCACCTCCTTCAATGGCGATACTGTATGATATTTTGTTGTCTGGTAGTGTGTAATAATAATCACCTTGCACAGTGTGGGTTCTTGTAGAAGGTGTTATAGCCGCGGTGGTCTCGGTTCACTACCACTTGGGAGTATCGTCGACATTTCTCTACGTCCAGAAGGTCAGGCCAGGCGGGGTCACACTGACTTATCTGCAAAAAATATTTACACACACTGTTAAGGGGGAAGTTTTGTGTTGGTAAATCTGGAGCAACTGAATCCTCCCTCCAAGCTATTCCAGGCAACAACAGAACACTATTATTTTTGCTCTTCTGGTCCTTGGCATACTTTGGAGGAATCAAGGCACTCCAATGTAACAAAAACGAATTACCACCTTAATTAAGCAGACAAGATGTGTGTGTTCACTTGACTGTAAATACAAAACAGTTCTCCATCTTAAGAAAATTGAAGGGTAAATGAGTCCTTCAAATATTGCCACGAAACACACCACACCTACAGTATAATATGGAAGGAGCTTGTTTCGTGGCATGGTCAGGGAGGAATCAGAAGCCTCCAATTTTCATACACGATCACAGGGTCCTTAAGTCTGCATTTATCATCACGAAGACTTCATTTATATTTTCCTATTGGGTGGGTGGGTGGGGAAGGAAGACTAATAAAGAAATAAAACCACAAAACAGAATATGTTAAGGAGACAGTAAGTACACTTTTGATTTACTGGACTAACTTTATTCCTCCAAAGTAATAAGTCAGGAAACAGGACCAGATTAAGAAAAATAATAATGGTGGCCTGTTGCTATAGAATAGTTTGAATGAATTAGTTACTCCATATTTACCAACACTGTACTGTACTACCCGGGAGAACATCAACAACAACAACAACCCCCTTCATAATGCAAACCATAGTACCACACCGAATACGACATTTGCTTCCAAGAAACTAAATGAGCTCAAGTTATAACAGTAAAACTACCTAAGCAAATAATTAATATATTTACAATATCAAATATGATACATACATACATATATATATATACAGTATACAGGTATATATATATATATTTTTTTTTTTGGGGGGGGAGGGGGGATTATTTGATGTTAGGCAAGCATAAATGAAAAAAAAAGTCCTCCTAGCCTAGAAGAGGTGATGTGCATATGTTTTCTGGAGACGGTGATGTAGAACGCTCAGCAGTCACCATGCTCACCACCCTGGGTTACTTTATACTAAACAAAATCTTCTCTAACCTGTTCGTAGCAAATCTCTCGTCGTCCAATGAAACGCGGGGTCACAAGTAGATTTTGGGTAGCGACACAGACGACCTCCGAAATTCTTTACAAACTGCTCGGCATCCTCAAACTCCGCCACCTGGAAGAGAGAGATTAGTTTAAGGTCTTATCTCTTGTTATGAAAAAAAAAAAAAAAAAAAAAAAAAAAAAAAAAAAAAAAATTAAACAAAAATAAATAAATAATAATAATAATAATAATAAAAAAATTAAAAAAAATTACATCATATTGCTAATGTAAAGAAAGCCCTTACAACTTTTATGATATTGGTTACCGAATATATGGGGATAATCTAACTACTATTAATTAAGGGGGGTGGGAATAGGGGGCGGGGGGGGGGGACTGGGGGGGTGCGGGAATAGGGGGCGGGGGGCTGGGGGGGTGTGGGAATAGGGGGCGGGGGGACTGGGGGGGTGCGGGAATAGGGCGACAGGCTTAGGGTGGGTAGAAAGCCACAAAATTACCACAAAATCCACAATTACCACAAAAAAATCCACAATTACCACAAAAAAAAATCCACAATTACCACAAAAAATCCACAATTACCACACAAAAAAATCCACAATCACCACACAAAAAAATCCATAATTACCACAAAAAAATCCACAATTACCACAAAATCATCCACAATTACCACAAAAAAATCCACAATTACCATAAAAAAAAATCCACAATTACCACAAAAAAAATCCACAATTACCCAACAAAAATCCACAATTACCACAAAAAAAAAATCCACAATTACCACACACAAAATCCACAATTACCAAAAAAATCCACAATTACCACACAAAAAATCCACAATTACCAAAAAAAAAATCCACAATTACCACAAAAAAATCCACACAATTACCACAAAAAAATCCACAAATACCACACCAAAAATCCACAATTACCACAAAAAATCCACAATAATCACAAAAAAAAAATATACACAATTACCACAAAAAAAAACACACAATTACCACAAAAAAAAATCCACAATGACCACAAAAAAAAAAACACAATTACCACAAAAAAAAACACACAATTACCACACAAAAAATCCACACAATTACCACAAAAAATCCACAATTACCCCAAAAAAAAAATCGACAAACCTCCAGAGTGCACCGATGAGTTTCACGTGGAATAAAGCGCTGTTCGTCGCCGGCGTTCCTGTATATGTAGCGTATGAATTGTCGCTGTCTGGGCAGGTACTGGGCCTTACTCATGAATTCCACCATTGAGTATTCCTTCAGGATCTGGTGGTGGTGGTTGGAGAGTTTTAATAATAATAATAATAATGTTATACTGTACCGGTTAAATTATATACTGTAATATATACTGTATTGGTTGGAGAGTTTTAATAATAATAATGTTATACTGTACCGGTTAAATTATATACTGTAATATATACTGTATTGGTTGGAGTTTTAATAATAATAATGTTATACTGTACCGGTTAAATTATATACTGTAATATATACTGTATTGGTTGGAGAGTTTTAATAATAATAATAATGTTATACTGTACCGGTTAAATTATATACTGTAATATATACTGTATTGGTTGGAGAGTTTTAATAATAATAATAATGTTATACTGTACCGGTTAAACTACATAATAAATACTGTATTGGTTGGAGAGTTTTAATAATAATAATAATGTTATACTGTACCGGTTAAACTATATAATACGTCTATACTGTATAATCTTTAACGGATAATTTTTGGAAGCGTTCCCCGTAAGTTAATTAGACCATACCAGATATCATCACCAAACTTTTCAACAGGGAAGTTTTGCTCGGCCTTCCAAAGTCATCTTCAGCTTTGGACACCTAATTTTATTTTTTATATGTTATCTTTTGCTGGCGACAGTAACAAAGTATATATGTTATCTTTTGCTGGCGACGATAACAAAGTATATATGCTAGGAAACAGCAGGACCAGAAATGCAAAAGTATAAAATGGTGTTCTGCTGTTGCTTGGAATAATAGTTTGGAGGATTCAGTTACTCTATTCACCAACCCTTACCGGTATTAGTACAGAAGTGGACCTGAATTCAGCAGTGTTGCCAGATCCGGCTGGGTCCTAGTATTTTACCCCTGTCATTTATTGTACTTTATCACGATTATTTCCCGGTAGTTTGCCCAGGTTAGGTCCCGGTAGTCTGATGCGGTCTAGGTTAGGTTAGGTCAGGTCAGGTAAGGTCAGGCTAATTTCAAATGCCCCATTTGAATATGACCTATCTTGGAAACGATGGCATTTGAGGAAGAAAAACCATAGAAGAAAAGTGTCTTAGAATAGTCCAAAATAGTGGGTAATGACAGTAAAATATCTATTATACAGTAAGGTCCACTTCTGTACCTTTACCCCCCCCTTACCTGCCGTGTCCTACAATTGATAGTAACATTGAAGATATGAAGGTCCTGGGCGTCGTCATTACACACGGCACAGTGATAGTTGATATAAGTTATGTTGGTGACTCTGGATGTGACGGGAAGGTCCAACACGTAACTATATGCCTCGGCCGATACCTTAAATAAATAAATAGAGAGAAGATTAATTTTATTGATGATTATGATGACATGTATGGAAACTAATAAAACAATAGAGAGAGTGGGTTTAATGATATATACAAAAACTAATAAAAAAATAAAGAGAGTGGGTTTATTGATGATGATGATGATGACTTGTACGGAAACTAATAAAACAATAAAGAGAGTGGGTTTGTTTATTGATGATGATTATGATGACATGTATGGAAACTAATAAATAATAAAAGAGAGAAGGTTTGTTTATTGATGATGATGATGATGATGACATGTACGGAAACTAATAAAACAATAAAGAGAGTGGGTTTATTGATGATGATTATGATGATGATGTGTACGGAAACTAAAATAATTAAAGAGAGAAGGTTTGTTTATTGATGATGATTATGATGACATGTATGGAAACTAATATAACAATAAAGAGAGTAGGTTTAATAATGATGATGATTATGACATGAACGGAAACTAATAAAACAATAAAGAGAGTGGGTTTATTGATGATGATTATGATGACATGTACGGAAACTAATAAAACAATAAAGAGAGTGGGTTTATTATTGATTATGATGATGATATATACGGAAACTAATAAATAATAAGAGAGAGAAGGTTAATTTTATTGATGATGATGATGACATGTACAGAAACTAATAAAACAATAAAGAGAGTGGGTTTAATGATATATACAGAAACTAATAAAATAATAGAGAGAGTAGATTTATTGATGATGATGATGATGACATGTACGGAAACTAAAATAATTAAAGAGAGAAGATTAATTTTATTGATGATTATGATGACATGAACGGAAACTAATAAAACAATAAAAAGAGGTGGTTTATTGATGATTATGATGATGACATGAACGGAAACTAATAAAACAATAAAGAGAGTGGGTTTATTGATGATGATTATGATGATGACATGTACAGAAACTAATAAATAATAAAAGAGAAAATTTATTGATGATTATGATGACATGTACGGAAACTAATAAAACAATAGAGAGAGTGGGTTTAATGATATATACAGAAACTAAAATAATAGAGAGAGTGGTTTAATGATGATTATGATGATGACATGTACGGAAACTAATAAAACAATAAAGAGAGTGGGTTTAATGATATATACAGAAACTAATAAAATAAAGAGAGTGGGTTTAATGATATATTTACAGAAACTAAAACTTAAGAGGGTTAAGGTGGTATATAATTCTTTTTTTGTTACATTGGAGTGCCTTGATTCCTCCAATTAAAGTATGCCAGGAAACAGCAGGACCAGGCAGAAGAGCAAAAATAATAATGGTGTTCTGTTGTTGCTTGGAATAGTTTTGGAGGATTCAGTTGCTCCAGATTTACCAACACAAAACTTCCCCCTTTAATTTAAGTGACATGTAGAAGCTAATAAATAATAAGTCTAAAATAAAAATAACCTAACTAACTAACCCCCGTCATGACATACAAACAAACCCTTTCCATAATAAATTAACCTAAATGTGTAAAAAAAAAAAAAAACTCTGCCATGTGTTCAATAAGGTGAAAATAATAATGATGGATTTTTTTTTTTTTTAATGGATTACCTGTTGTGTACAAAGGTCATTGATGGGCAACATGTGGTACTGGGGTCGGCAGCTTCCCACCATCAGTAGACCAATCATACCCTGTTGAAAAAAAAAAAAAAAAAAAATAATAATAATATAATAAAATGTCGCCCAATTCAGATATCCTATGGGTCAATTCCACAGTGGTTAGTATTGGTTTGTAAGCATGCAAACGAAAGAATATTAGCCGTGTTAATGACTTCTGGGTGAATTATTTAATGAATTTGGTGAATAAACTATACAGTGATCATCATTATTATCTAACTGTTGGATAGATTTTGTGAATGTGGATACTTACTCAGCTTTTAGGAAATAATGAAGCCTTACAAGTGTGGTGGTTGGTGGAAGCTAACAAACAAATACCACTATGGAATCGACCCTATGTAAACAGTACCTTAAAAAAATATATTGGCGCCAAATATAGATACCCGATTCCTCCAAAGAATGCTAATAGGAAACAGGACCAGAAAAGCAAAATTAATATTAGGTGTTCTGTTGCTTGGAATAGTTTGGAGGATTCATTTGCTCCAGATTTACCAACACAAAATGCTAAGAAACAGGACCAGAAAAGCAAAAATAATTAGAATAGTTTGGAGGATTCATTTAATTGCTCCAGATTTACCAACACACAAAAAATGTCCCCGTTAATTAATTATATATACCACGCTAGGAAACAGGACCAGAAAAGCAAAAATAATTAGAATAGTTTGGAGGATTCAATTGCTCCAGATTTACCAACACAAAATGATAGGAAACAGGACCAGAAAAGCAAAAATAATTGGAATAGTTTAGAGGATTAATTTATTTGCTCCAGATTTACCAACACACAAAAAATGTCCCCGTTAATTAATTATATATACCATGCTAGGAAACAGGACCAGAAAGCAAAAATAAATTGGAATAGTTTGCAGGATTCATTAATTGATCCAGATTTACCAACACACAAAAAATGTTCCCGTTAATTAATTATATATACCACGCTAGGAAACAGGACCAGAAAAGCAAAAATAATTGGAATAGTTTGGAGCATTCATTTAATTGCTCCAGATTTACCAACACAAAAAAAACAAAATGTCCCCGTTAATTAATTATATATACCACGCTAGGAAACAGGACCAGAAAAGCAAAAAATAATTGGAATAGTTCGGAGGATTCATTTAATTGCTCCAGATTTACCAACACAAAAAAAACAAAATGTCCCGTTAATTAATTATATATACCCACTTACCATGGTAGACATCTTATTACAGGAATATAGACCACTGTCCTCTTCCCTACCATCACCCCAATCTGCTTGTGCTTTGTCCCTACAGCAGTCACCATATACAACACAGTCAGAGTCACACCAACATTGTCTGAAACACATATATATATACATTTAATTATTTTTAGAGTCACATGAACACTGACTGAAAAACATACATTTAATTATTTTCAGAATCACACCGTCTGAAAAACACACATATCTATAATTATTTTCAGAATCACACCGTCTGAAAAACACATACATTTAATTATTTTCAGAGTCGCACCAACATTGACTGAAACACATACATTTAATTATTTTCAGAATCACACTGTCTGAAAAACACATACATTTAATTATTTTTAGAGTTACACCAACATTGACTGAAACACAGATTTAATTATTTTTAGAGTCATACCAACACTGTCTGAAACACATACATATATACAGTATAATTATTTTCAGAATCACACCGTCTGAAAAACACACATATCTATAATTATTTTCAGAGTCGCACCAACATTGACTGAAACACATACATTTAATTATTTTTAGAGTCACACCAACATTGACTGTAACACATAGATTTAATTATTTTCAGAGATACACCAACACTGTCTGAAAAAAAACATATACAGTATATACATTTAATTATTTTCAGAACCACACCAACACTGACTGAAAAACACACATATATATAGTTATTTTTAGAGTTACACCAACACTGTCTGAAACACATAGTATATATATAGTTATTTTTAGAGTTACACCAACACTGACTGAAACACACATACATTTAATTATTTTCAGAATCACACCGTCTGAAACACACATATATCTATAATTATTTTTAGAGTCGCACCAACATTGACTGAAACACATACATTTAATTATTTTCAGAATCACACCAACATTGTCTGATATATCCTACATACATACATACATATTATATTACAGCGACAGACTGGACCCAGGTTCGAGTCCATGAGAAATGTCTGGGTTTTTTTTCCTGAGGTGATCTGATGGGTCCATGCAGCTATTAGTCAAAAGTTTCCTGGCTACACCAACACGTCAAGAAAATATCCCCTACATTGTCATTAACTCACAACATATTCCAAGATTATTTGAGTGAGGGTGTAGCTGCCCTCCCCTGATAATGACGTGTATAAATAATGTGTGGTCATCTAGTGGGACAGAAGAGAAGCTACGGTACCAAACTACCAACATCACCACGAAGCTCCACTGTCTTATCTAGTGCTACACTAAAAAAATCTCGGGGCCTCACAAGAGTCACGGGCTACTGACACTGACAGCCTACAGTCCCAAGGTTGAGAGAGAGGGAGAATATAGTATGTAAGTATAGCCATGGGTGATAGTGCTGGACCAGGGCCCAAGGAGTATTGGCCACCAACTAGACACAGTTCCAACAAGTGAATTTTCCAAACCATTCTCAAAGTTGAGAGAGGTTTAGAACACTCACTTTTTCGAACTGTGTTCAGTTGCCCTCCAACACTCCTTGTACCCTGGTACACCACTATCACCCATGGCTGTACTTACATACTGTATTCTCCCGCTCTCTCAACCTACTACATACATACATACATACAAACCTGCAAAGAGTGTGAACCGTGTGTGTGGATGGTGTTGTTGTTGTTGTATTATTATCATACCAGCAGTGAGAGAATTCAGGTAAACAGTTTTCCTTCCCTGCCATCATTATATCCACTTCTTTCCATAAGTCTTCCCAGGGTATAAGTGGATACTCTCGACTCCTCCATACCACTCCTGTACCACCACCACCCCAACCAGGAGCCCAGGTCAGTGTTACAAGAAGCCAGAAGAAGATGAAGGAGGAGGTGGCTGATGATGTTGATGTGTGTGTTGTCTGGTGCTTGAGGTTGTGGTTGTGGTTGTGGTTCTGGTGCTTGTGGTTGTGGTTCTGGTGCTTGTAGTTGTGGTGGTGGTGGGCTTCTGAGCGTTGGGTAGCCATCTCTTTTTTTTGTGTGTGTGTGTGTGCTGGAAAAGAGAACTGGTTGAGTTTTGGGTTATAAATGCAAGAGAACAAACAAACACATTGATTGAGTTTTGGATTATAAGTGAAAGAGAAAGAACACGCCGAGTTTTAGAATATATAGGAAAGAGATAGAACACACCCGAGTTTTAGAATATATAGGAAAGAGATAGAAAAACACATTGAGTTTTGAGAGATACTATAAATGGAAGTTATTGTGTGTAAGGAGACAGTGTGTGTGTGTGTGTGTGTATAGATGCTGGAAAAGAAAACAAATTTGAGTGTTTGTAATAATTTGGTTGTGTGTATAGAGAGACAGAAGAGAGTGTATGGTTGTGTGTTGTAGAGAGAGTGTATGGGTGTGTGTATAGTGTATGGTTGTGTGTGTGTAGAGAGTGTATGGTTGTGTGTGTGTAGAGAGAGTGTATGGTTTTGGAAGAGAGAGAGAGAGAATGTGTGTATGTTTGTGTGTGAGAGAGAGAGGGAGTGTTTGTTTGTGTGTCGATGGAAAGGGTGAGGTAATACAAGAGAGAGAGAGTTACAAGGAGTTACAAGGAAAAGAAGTACCCTAGGGGACCTTACGATCCATACAAAGAGGGTACCTGTGGGTTTGGTTGCGCAAGTAGGCGACCATCCTCGAATGTGTTATGTGAAACCATCAAGGAACACTCGCACAACGGCTTAAACACCTAGACGGTGATTTAAGGCTTTGTCTAATCTGGACTTGAACTGATCCACAGAGTTGCTGTTGACTACATCAGCAGGAAGCTCGTTCCAAGTACCGCAGATGCTATATGTAAAGAACTTACCACACAGATCACGGTTGTAACGCTTCAGTTCAAGTTTGTAGCCATGATTCCTGGTTGTGCCCTCACTGAGTTGGAAAATGTCCCTGTAGTCTACATTGTCAAAGCCTCGTAGTATTTTAAACACTTCGATAAGCTGACCACGCAGTCTCCGGGTTTCCAAAGAGAACAGGTCGAGTTCTACCAACCGATCTTTATAGCTATTGTGTCTAAGAGAGGGTATAAGTTTGGTTGCCCTGGCTTGCACTCGTTCCACTCTCGCGATATCCTTTCAGAAATACAGAGAGAGAGAGAGAGAGAGAGAGAGAGAGAGAGGATGTGTGTATGTGTGTTTGTGTGAGAGGGAGTGTTTGTGTGTGGAGAGAGAGAGAGAGAGAGAGAGAGAGAGAGAGAGAGAGAGAGAGAGATGAAACGAGGCGAACACACACACACACACACAGAGAGAGAGAGAGAGAGAGAGAGAGAGAGAGAGAGAGAGAGAGAGAATTAATGAATGTTGAAGGAGGTGTGTGTGTGTGTGTGTAGATAGCATCAGCAATAGACCATCCCTGGGAACACACACACACACACACACACACAAAGTGACTGTGATTGTGGTAGGCTGCTGCTGGAGTGTGTGGTTGTTGGCTTCTTCCCAGACTATACACACAGGCTCTCTCTCTCTCTCTCTCTCTCTCTCTCTCTCTCTCTCTCTGTTCACCTCGTTTCATCTCTCTCTCTCTCTCTCTCTCTCTGAGACAACCACCTTGCCGTCGGTGAGAGAGCTTGTGTGATCTGTTTGAATTTTGCTAGCTATGCTGGGGGACATTTAGTCCAGTTGGGTTACCCGTGCCAGAAAGGTAGCGTTATTAGGATCCTGACTAAGAGTTGTCAAATCTTCATGTTAATATTAAGTTTCACAACTGCTCTTCAACTGTCCTAACAAAACAAAAAAAAAAAACAAAAAACAAAAAATCTTCATCACTTTCGATATAAGTTTTTATTGTTAAGGACCTCACCAGCTACCTTATGCCGTGTGAGAAGGGAGGCTTTGGAACCTCCTAAAACAACGCCTTTTAACGCTCACAGGTTTCGAAAGGGCTGAGATTGAAGGGATCTCAGGCGTGTGGGGTACGAGTAATGGAGATGCCTCAGGACCCCCGTAGGTATTCTCTTAGATTAATAAGCCTGACCAGCTCCCTGTGACCGTTCTTAGGTGCCTAAAGGCTCGACTGCTCTTTGGTGAGAGAGCTTTCGTGCCTCGCTGGCTGCCAGGCCAGTAAAAGATCTCGGATTAAGTCGTGGACATTTAGTTTTACTATTTGCTTTAAGTTTGGCCGCGGATGGAGGATTAGTAGGGATTAGTAGGACGACAGTTACACTTCAAGCACCCCTGTCGAAAAATCAGAGTCCCATTTACTTAGGACTCTTGTGCTGCTCAGTTGGGAGCTGCGGCACGATTGGGGCCGTCCGACCCAGGGGAGACCTTAGGGTTGGTGTGCTTGGCTCATAAGGTTTCTGTTGGCCGAACGACCGAAAACCTTCTGGAAGTAGGCGGATGAGACTTATGCGAGACCAAATCACACTACCCTTTCTTTTATATTATTGGTCTGAAATTGAATTAGAGCGAGATGACTGGTCCATCAGCAAGAAAATTTACATGTACTACATGCAAGGTGTACCGCTGGTGTGAGGACTTCAGCGGGAGGAGTGCGAGCGACCTAGACTCCTCGAGTGTCTGCGACTTTTGCAAACTCGAGGAGAGGTTGATGAAGCACATCTCACTGCTCACGAAGGAGAACAACTCCCTAAAGGAGGAAGTTCTCCGAATGGACTCGCAGAGGTGTGACTGCCATGTGAGAGACAAGGCAGTCCAAGGAGCTTCTTCACCGGAGAGCTCCACCACGGCGGTAAAGAAGAAGAAGAAGAACAAGAAAAAGAACAACAAGAAGAAGAACAGCAACAATGAAGAGGGAGAAGAGACTGCAGAAAAGTGTGATGGAAAAGAGGAGCAGAATATGGAGAAGGAAGAAAAACCCAAGAAGACAATTGAGGAGGGATTAGAGGAAAGTGAGGAATCAAATAAGAAGGAAAAGAAAATGAAGAAGGAAAAGAAAACGAAGAAGAAGCAACCTGGAGGAAGTGACGAGCCCGGCAGGAATTCAAAACACTCTCGGGTTCCTCACAAGGCATCTCGTGCTCCTACCAAGGAGAGGCCTGTGGATATACACATTGTAGGTGATTCCCAGGCAAGAGGGCTGGAACCCCTAATGGCAGATCGCCTTCACACTTCTGTGAAGGTGAATTGTTTGCCAGGTTGTGGCAATGCTGACCTCCGAAAGGAAGCTGAGAGGATCCAAACGTCCAGATCTGCTGTCATTGCACTCATGGTGAGTGGTAATGACATCTACCTGAGAAATGGTAGAGTAGGCATGACCGAAGGAGTCCTCTCGGATGTGCTCGGTGCAGTAGACGACTGTGGGTCAAAAACCCGCAGAAGGGTAGTTGTTGGCATGCTCCCAAGGAGAGGCCCTTTAGGGACTGCTCTGTCAAAGAACATTGCAGTAAATCAGCGCCTGGCTGATTTGTGTACTGCCGAGGGGGGTGTTCTTTGTGGACCCCTACACCTCACTCTTTGGTAGAGACGACCTCTACCAGAGGGATGGCACACATCTCTCACTAAAGGGGAAAGAAGTGCTTTCCAAATTAATGGAAGACGCCGTCCGACGATGTCTCAGGAGCACTCGACCGAGCGTGGAGGAGAGCCCTCGTCGCTATGCTAGAGTGACCCCAGAGAAGACATTCGCTGAGATCCTGAAGAAGGATATCCCCAGCACTACCAAGACAATGACCAAACCGGGAAACGGAAGAGTATAGGGAGCCCTGCAGTTGGGGGTTCCCTGAAGGTTCTATTGTTCAACGCCAGGTCCATCCGAAACAAGTTTTTGGAACTGCGGGCCCTCGTTTGCGACAGAGGAACCCGAGATGGTGGCCATAACGGAGTCATGGTTGAGAACCTCAGACAGAGATCTTGAAGGGGAATTCGTGATTCCAGGCTACCAACTCTTCCACAAAGATAGAGAGGACAGAGGGGGTGGTGGTGTGCTGTTGTATGTAAAGAACTCCATCAAATCGATGACCTGCAACATCACATCGAACCACGAGCTCCTTGGAGTTGACCTAGAAATAGGCACTGCAAAATACAGAACCCTGCTGCTTTATAGACCCCCTGGACAACTCAATGAGATGGACAGGGACCTATACCAGTTGCTGGGTGAACTAGTGGACGGCAGGGTGTGCATCCTTATGGGGGACTTCAACACACATGTTGACTGGGAAACCAGAGAGCCCTCTGCCGAGAACACACCACTCTTGGAGTTTGTAAATGATGAATTCCTCACTCAATGGGTAAGGGAGCCAACAAGAGGTGCTAACATACTCGACTTGGTCCTCACCTCCGAGGATGACATCATTCAAGACCTCTCTGTAAATGAAGAAATAGGTGGAAGCGACCACAAGCTTATAAGATTTTCAGTTAAGGTCCCTAATATGGAGTCCGTGACCCCGGTGCATAGAAAATTAGACATGGGGAGAGCGGACTTTGCAGGTCTTCGTGAAGGCGTTGCTGAAATGGAACTAGAGGAGGGAGAGAGTGCTGATGATCTGTGGAGGTCATTCTTGTCTTCCTTCATGGAACTTCAGTCGCGCTTTATTCCTCTGAAGGGAACAGGTCAGAAGTTCATTCAACCGAAGTGGTTTAATCGGGAAATCCGTAACCTACTAAGGGAGAGGAGAACTGCGTATCGTCGAGCGAAGGTATCTGGGGACTTTGACGGTCATAGAAGACTGAATCGAAACGTGAAGTCCAAAATAAGGGCGGCTAAGCGTGCTGAGGAGGTCCGTGTGGCTAGACTCTGCAAAGAGAACCCCAAAGAGTTTTTCAGTTATGTGAATGGCCGTAAACCAATCCGACGCAGGATCGGTCCCTTGGTGAATGAGGATGGAGCATTGATGCACTCTGATGCAGAAAATGCTAACCTCTTAAATGAGTACTTCTCTTCAGTGTTCTCTGAGGAGAGTGGTCCCATTCCCGAACCTTTGGACTCCTTCAGTGAGAAGTTGGAGTCAATGGTCTTCACCCAAGAAGAAATTGAGAGAAAAATAATCGAATTAAAAGCAAACAAGTCCCCCGGTCCGGATGGGTTCCTACCTAGAGTGTTGAAAGAAGTGCATGGTGAAGTATCACGGCACCTGTGCATGGTCTTCAACAGGGTAATCCAGACTGGATGCGTTCCTAGAGACTGGCGTGAGGCAGAGGTGACTCCTATCTTCAAGAAGGGAGATGCTAGCCAACCGTCAAACTACAGACCCATCAGTTTAACCTCGATAGTCTGTAAACTCATGGAGAGCATCATGGTGGACAAAATAACAGCACACTTAGAATCAAATTTGCTACTGAGGGGTTCCCAGCATGGGTTCCGGCAGCACCGGTCATGCCTCACAAATCTGGTGGAATTCTTCCATTTTGTTTTCAGTGAGCATGATCGGGATAAAGCGGTCGATGTTGTCTACTTAGACTTTCAGAAAGCCTTTGATAAGGTACCCCACCGCCGCCTCCTTCGGAAAGTGCGTGCACTGGGCATAGACGGAAATGTGGCAAATTGGATAGAGAACTGGCTAAGTGACAGACGGCAGCGGGTGGTAGTGAATGGACAGGCTTCAGAGTGGGTGCCCGTTACTAGCGGTGTTCCCCAAGGTTCTGTTCTGGGACCACTACTGTTTATCATCTATGTTAATGACGTGGATGGTGACATGGTTGCCAAGATTTCCAAATTCGCCGATGATACTAAGCTTGGTATGAATGTCGCGAAAGAAGGAAATACTACCCGCTTACAAGAAGATCTTAGGAAGATCGGGGAGTGGTCTGACACGTGGCAAATGCCATTTAACGTGAACAAATGCAAAGTTATGCATATAGGCCACAGAAACCCCCGAACAGAGTATAACCTTAAGGGCAATGCTCTCGTAAGCACTGATACTGAGAAAGACTTGGGTGTAACTATCACCAGTGACCTCAAGTTCTCAAAGCAGTGTATTGAGGCTGAGAAGAAAGCCCAAAGGATGTTAGGGTACATAAAGCGACAGTTTGGATACCGGAACAAGGAGATAGTACTTTGTCTGTACAATTCCCTTGTCCGACCGCACCTGGAGTATGCAGTCCAGTTTTGGAGTCCTTCTTACCGGAAGGATATCGCGAGATTGGAACGAGTGCAAGCCAGGGCAACCAAACTTATACCCTCTCTTAGACACAAGAGCTATAAAGATCGGTTGGTAGAACTCGACCTGTTCTCTTTGGAAACCCGGAGACTGCGTGGTCAGCTTATCGAAGTGTTTAAAATACTACGAGGCTTTGACAATGTAGACTACAGGGACATTTTCCAACTCAGTGAGGGCACAACCAGGAATCATGGCTACAAACTTGAACTGAAGCGATACAACCGTGATCTGTGTGGTAAGTTCTTTACATACAGCATCTGCGGTACTTGGAACGCGCTTCCTGCTGATGTGGTCAACAGCAACTCTGTGGATCAGTTCAAGTCCAGATTAGACAAAGTCTTAAACCACCGTCTAGGTGTTTAAGCCGTTGTGCGAGTGTTCCTTGATGGTTTCACATGACACATTCGAGGACGGTCGCCTACTTGCACAACTAAACCCACAGGTACCCTCTTTGTATGGATCGTAAGGTCCCCTAGGGTACTTCTTTTCCTTGTAACTCCTTGTAACTTTTTTTTTCTTCGTCTCTCTCTTTTTTTTTCTTCGTCTCTCTTTTTTTTCTTCGTCTCTCTCTCTCTCTCTCTCTCTCTCTCTCTCTCTCTCTCTCTCTCTCTCTCTCTCTCTCTCTCTCTCTCTCTCTCTCTCTGCATGAACGACGTAACCCTCCATCCCCCATCCCCCCCAATACCACCATTCCCCATTAGTCCCCCTCCCCCTCCTACTATCTCCTTCAGGGAACCTGTGCTGTTGTCTGAAAACTGGAGGTATATTAATCCTTCAATTATTGCCACGAAACACCACCCATATGGAAAGAGCTTGTTTCATGGCATAGTCAGGAGGAATCAGAAGCCTCAAGTTCTCATACACGATCACAGGGTCCTCCTATCAGCCTCAGTATATCACCTTCCCCCCTTTTTAATTTCATTCCCCTTTCCTGACATTCACCTCATATCTCAACTAACACATTTCTCAACCTCCCACCACTTATATTAACCTCAATTCTCTCCACCGGATTCCTTTCAACTCTCCCTCCCTCCCTCTCTCTCTCCCTCCATAAGCCTTCCTTGAGTACAATCCCCTCTTGTGATACCAACCTCTTCAACTCAGACTCATTTTTTACTTAAGGAAGGAGGATTGATTGATTGATTGATTGATTGATATTTGGCGCCGTAAGAAAGGAGGAAAGACTTGAAACAGAGTAAGGTAACAATAAGCAACAATAGAAGACATGAGTAGAGTCACTGTTAATGGATCAAACCTCTCCACCTTACCTTTGTCGATTCCTCCATCTGTCTCCCCCATCCAGCCTCCATCGCTCCCTTTCACACCTTGATCAAATCCCTATCCAGACCCTACCTTTCCAGACACTCCTTTTCCACACCCTCTCTTTTCAAACTCTCTTTTTCCAGACACTCCTTTTCCACACCCTCTCTTTTCAAACTCTCTTTTCCCACACCCTATTTTTCCAGACCCTCTCTTTCCACACCCTATTTTTTCAGACTCTCCCTTTCCAGACCCTCTCTTTCCACATACTATTTTTCCAGATCCTACCTTTCCAGACCATCCCTTTCAACACCCTACCTTTCCAGACCATCCCTTTCAACACCCTACCTTTCCAAACCCAATTTCCAGACCCTACCTTTCCAGACCCTCCCTTTCTACACCCTCCATTTTTAGTCCATCCCTTTCCACACCATACTTTTCCAGAACATACCTTTCCACACCCTACTTTTCTAGACCCTCTCTTTCCAGACCATACCTTTCCAAGCCCTATCGTCATCCTAATACCCAGCCCTCCTCTGATCCTCCCACCCCACACTGAAACAATTCTCGACCCGACCAAGTAAAAAAAAGAGGATAAAAGATTAACTCGCGGCTCAGCTGGTCAAAATGAATTTCACTTTCTCGAAATTAATCCTGTACAATTGTGAAATATGAATTTCTATTAACATTAAACAACATGGAAAACTAGCCCAGTATCAATACAACCGACTAGTACACACACACACACACACACACACACACACACACACACACAAAGACATAATATTATATTGGCAAAAGAAGCGTGTTCGGATGCTACAATACCTCAGCTGATAAAGAAAATAATTCATAGACGTTTTACTGCTAATATATATCGAGGGTGTCTCAATATTTCTTCATCCCCCAAAAAGGTACACACGAAATAAAATCTCTCCCTCCACCCTCAGGCCACAAAAGCCGACGTGACACAGTAAATTACTTTTTTGTTCTTTATCTGCCTCACCTGACCAGCCTGGGGGCGACGGAAGGCTCTGCTCCATGGTAACTCCCTACCTGGCTCCCTCCACTCTCGTCTCTCGTCTCTGTCTCTGTCTCTGTCTCTGTCTCTGTCTCTGTCTCTCTCTCTCTCTTTTGCATCCATGTCCTCCCTTACTTTTCCTCCTTTTCTTTTTACGTCTTTGAGAATACTGGCTCGTACATTGACGTGTGTGTGTGTGTGTGTGTGTGTGTGAAGTTTTAGTAGTCAATGAACACTACCTCATATTTTTCATAGGGTATAGGACAAACCCCAAACTGACAGGTACTGTATTTATATTATTTGGTCATTAACCTAACCTAACCCAGCTCATTATAACTCTCTGTAACCCAGTCAGTTAAGCCTGCCACACCTAACCTAACCTAACCTAACCTAACCTAGCCTAACCTAACTCATCCTAATTCAACCCAACCCAATCCGACCTAACCTAACCTAGCCTAACCTAACTCATACTAATTCAACCCAACCCAACCCAATCCGACCTAACCTAAGCTAACTTCACCAAAGCTATCCTAACTCCATCCAAACTAACCTATCCTAACCTATTCTATCCTAAGCCAACCTAAACCAACCTAACCCAGCCCAACTCAACCCAACTCAACCCAACCCAACCCTTAACAGCCTACATAGCCCTACCACAGCCCAGTCCAGCCCTTAACAGCCCCCTATAAACCTACCCCAGCCCAGCCCCAACTTTAACAGCCCCCTATCAACCTACCCCGACCTTAACAGCCCCCTATCAGCCTACCCCAGCCCAGCCCCAGCCCAGTCCAGACCTTAACAGCCCCCTATCAACCTACCCCAGCCTAGCCCAGCCCCTTAACAGCCCCCTATCAACCTACCCCAGCCTAGCCCACCCCCTTAACAGCCCCCTATCAGCCTAGTAACCCCCCAGTCCAGCCCCAGCCCTATCTCGCTCGAACAACATTTGAGATTAAATTTTGTGGGGATAGTGTTAGGGAGATTGATCACTCACAAAAATGGAATATATTGGTTCAGACTACAAGATGAATTCCCGTACAGTGATTGGTTGGATTTACCTCCCATATATGTCAAGGGAAGCAATAACAACAACAGCAGCAGCAGCAACAATAACAACAACGACAACAACAGCAATAACAACAACGACAACAACAGCAACAACAATAATAACAACAACAACAGCAGCAACAATAATAACAACAACAGCAATAATAATAACAACAACAATAACAGCGACAACAGCAACAATAACAACAACGACAACAACAGCAGCAACAACAATAACAACAACGACAACAACATCAACAACAACAACAACAATAACAACAACGACAACAATAACAACGACAACAACAACAGCAACAACAATAATAACAACAACAACAGCAACAGCAGCAACAACAACAACAACAACAACAATAACAACAACAATAACAGCAACAACAATAACAACAACAACAACAACGACAACAACAACAACAACAACACATCAGTAAAGTCCAGTTTGGTGGTTCATTCGGTCTCGTTCATGGATTCGGGTTCATTTCGCCAACCGAGTGGAACAAATATTCTAGAAGGGGTATTGGTGGTTGGGGGGTAGTGGTGGTGGTGGGGGGAAGTAGTGGTGGTGGTGGAAAGGGGAAGTGGTGGTGGAAAGGGGGAGTGGTGGTGGGTGGGGAAGTGGTGGTGGTGGGGGGTGGAGTGGGGGGGAAGTGATGGGTGGGGGGGGGAAGGTGAAGAATGTACAGTAGAATTTTCCCACTTAAAAACTGCATCATTATAATTACTCCCATTTATGTGAAAACAAAACAAAACAAATATTATCGTTTGCTCCAAAATACTCAACACTCAATTTTTGCCCCCGTTAAAAGAGACACGATATTTAAGGGGGTAATTAACTTTTGTTACATTGGAGTGCCTTGATTCCTCCAAAGTATGCCAGGAAACAGAAGCAGAAGAGCAAAAATAATGGTGTTCTGTTGCTTGGAATAATTTGGAGGATTCAGTTGCTCCAGATTTACCAACACAAAATTTATACAGGTAAACTCGCAATCCAAAATTTGTATCCAGGTCTTGTTGAAGTTTCGAATCATTTGACATAGTAGTGAACCAATTATAACGTTTATTTATCCTGTTTCACATTTGCTTGAGCTCGCTTAATAGTACTCGATCAGGCTATTCGAAGCAAGCCTGGATACATATTTTGGATTGCGAGTGTACAGTTGTGGTCAATAATAATCATCCACATATGGGTACTTCAAACAATTTGCTGTTTAATGTTTTCTTGTTCACATAATATGATGTTATTTTTTTTTAAGTAGTGCGTAGCTTCTTGTGGTAAGTTAAAAGATGGTACTTAATCTATTTATTGGCAAAAAGTTTATCAGCTGAGGAACACAGGGAAGCTATCAATCTCATATGTGAGTTACCCCTATATGTACAGTCACACTCAAATAACCACCGACTCTTTCCTTCCATCGTGCAAATAAAT
>JAWQEG010003160.1:0-37679 GCA_033782935.1 Petrolisthes cinctipes
CCTTCAAGATGGCGCATTCCTTTGTATGTCCACTTTTACTGAAATATATCTTGGTGTCCGCCATATTGAAGGCGCCGAAAATGACAGTTCGGCGGCTTCACTTTACTCCCATGGCGCCTCCACCTATACTACCTCCATGGTAATATCGTACAGCTTTGGTCGGAGTTATCGTATTTGGTCGTAAATTGTTCGTATTGTTTTACAAAATTTAATATTGGCGGTTCAAAAATGTCAATTCGTGATAATTAACTTGGAGAGAGAGAGAGAGAGAGAGAGAGAGAGAGAGAGAGAACTATTAGGCTACTGCGTGTGTGGAGAGAGAGAGAGAGAGCTATTACGGTGTGTGTGTGGAGAGAGAGAGAGAGAGAGAGAGCTATTACTGTGTGTGTGTGTGTAGAGAGAGAGAGAACTATTACACACACACACACACACACACATTATCTCTCTCCTACACACACACACACACACACACACACATTATCTCTCTCCTACACACATACACACACACATATTCTCTCTCCTACACACACCCACACACACACATATTCTCTCTAACACACACACACACATAGTCTCTCTCCTACACACACACACACACACATATTCTCTCTCCTACATACACACACACACATAGTCTCTCTCCTACATACACACACACACATAGTCTCTCTCCTACACACACACACACACACACACACACACACACACATTATCTCTCTCCTACACACACACACACTCACACATAATCTCTCTCCAACACACACACACACTATCTCTCTCCTACACACACACACACACGCACACACACACACACACATAATCTCTCTCCTACACACACACACACACACACATATTCTTTCTAACACACACACACATATTCTCTCTCCTACACACACACATACACACACACACATATTCTCTCTCCTACACACACACACATATTCTCTCTCCTACACACACACACACATAATCTCTCTCCTACACACATACACGCACACATTATCTCTCCTACACACACACACACACATATTCTCTCTCCTACACACACACACACACATAAACGCACATACATTTTCTCTCTTCTACATACACACACACACACACACACACATTATCTCTCTCCTACACACACACATAATCTCCCTCCTACACACATACAAACACACATTATCTCTCCTACACACACACACACTGAAAATAACACACACACATATTCTCCCTAACACACACACACATATTCTCTCTCCTATACACACACACACACACACACAGATATTCTCTCTCCAACACACACAAACACACACACACACATTCTCTCTCCAACACACACACACACACACACACACATTCTCTCTCCTACACACACACACACACTGAAAATAACACACACATATTATCTCTCCTACAAACACACACATATTCTCTCTCCTACACACACACACACACACACACACACACACATATTCTCTCTCCAACACACACAAACACACACACACACACATTTTCTCTCCAACACACACACATATTCTCTCTCCTACACACACACACACACATACATTTTCTCTCTTCTACACACACACACACATACACACACATTATATCTCTCCTACACACACACACACACACACACATATTCTCTCTCTGACACACACACACACATTTAATCTCTCTGGTTTTGTAAGTAATTTTATGTAATTTTTTAAAGTAATTAATTTTTTTATTCCGACGAACCATGCAATAACGGAAGGATTCATGGAAATTACCTTAGATTGTCAAAAATTTACCTTAAATAGCCCCAAATTAGGCTAATCTAGGGTAATTACCTTAAAAATGAGAACATTGTCTGAGGCAGCAGCTGTGAGTCAGTGAACGTGCAGTGTTACCAGTCAAGGAGTTGTATACATCAAATCAGTGTTGCCAGATCCAGGGAAATTTCTCTGTTTTTAGAGAAATTTTGAAGTCCACACATTGATTTTATTTATATATACAGTAAAATTTGAGTAAACTATACAGTGATTATTATTATTTTTTTTTTTTTTTTAATGACTTCTGGGTGAATTGTTTAATGAATTTGTGAGTAAACTATACAGTGATTATTATTATTATTATTAGATGAGATTCTCCAACTTGGGCTTAATTGCCATGTTGTCGAGAAACCCAAGGAAATGGATAAGAGGATTGAGATCGAATCACTACTTGATTCCATCTTTTCACTTGAAAACCAGGGAACTGTCACCACCACGGAGGAACTACAACCCCTTCTGCTCGCTGAGGCCCTGCAGGATCGTGGCAACTACCGTAGCCACATTCTCACCCCAAGACTGAGACGTGCTACTAGAGAGCTTCGACAGAGAGAAGGAATAGTCATCCGGAGGGCTGACAAGACTGCTGCCTTTGTCCTCATCAGCCAAGAAGAATACCTCACCAAATTGGACAATATACTCCACGACACCCAGAAATTTCAACGAGTGACTAGAAACCCGATAGAAGACATTAAGAGGGAGGTGAACACCATTATTAGCACAATCAATGCTGTCAGAGGTGCTACTCATCTACCTAAGATTAGTGGTGACTTTGATGCTGGCTATATCTATGGCAATGTCAAAACACACAAACCTGATAACCCTCTTAGACCTATTATCAGCCAATGCCCAACTCCGACATACAAACTGGCGAAGACCTTAAACCGTATCCTGACCCCTTTTGTTCCAGACCAGTACTGCCTGAAATCGTCAACAGACTTTCTACAATCAATCACTACTGCTCCTCCTGCAGGTGTAGTGGCTTCGTTGGATGTGGAGAGTCTCTTCACTAATGTTCCCGTGGATGAAACCATCAACCTACTGCTGGACCACATCTACAGGAGTAAGAACACCCCACAGCTGGATATACCTGAGAACTCACTACGTAGACTTCTCCAAGTGTGTACCAAGGAGGCCCCATTCCGTGACCAGCGAGGCAACCTGTGGAAACAGATTGATGGTGTTGCCATGGGGTCCCCACTCGGGGTCCTCTTTGCCAACACATACATGGGGTTTGTTGAGCAGAGAGTGTTCCAGCGTATTCCACACCCTATAGCCTACCACCGTTATATTGATGACACCTTTGTGGTTGCTGAGACACAAGACATGCTAGACTCAGTCAGACATACTTTTGAAGAATGTTCAGTTCTCAGGTTTACCTGTGAACTTTCCCGTGAGAACACAATACCTTTTCTTGATGTGAAGGTCACACAGACTCAGGATCGATTTTCTACTACAGTCTACCGTAAACCTACCAACATTGGCCTCTGTCTGAATGGTGATAGTGAATGCCCAACAAGGTTTAAGTCTACAGTGGTGACTGCATACGTCAAACGGACCCTTACTCACTGTTCACCAAGAACTGGACTTCGTGGCCCAACAGCTGGTGGATAATGGCTACTCTAATAAAGATATCCAACGTTTGACCAGACGCACCATGGACCAGTGGTACACCCAGGAGGACAGACCTGATGATGGTAGGAAGAAAATAAAGTTATTTTACAGAAATTTTATGCATAAGAACTATCAACAAGATGAAGCTGCTCTTCGGAACATAATTAATAACCATGTTGCAGTAACGAACCCTGAGTCTGTGATTGATCTAATCATCTATTACAAAAACAAGAAGACGTCCCAGTTGCTGATGAAAAACTCTCCTCGGACTGACGGTGACCCTTTGAAGAGGCATGGGGTGGTCTACCAAATTATATGCCCAGCGAATGGATGCAGCCATTCTTACGTTGGTATGACCACTACTCGTCTTTCGAAGAGGTTATCTGTTCACCTGAAGGAGGGTAACTTCTACCAGCACTATGTGAGCGCCCATGGTAACCTACTGAGACCTCAACTACTACAATGTACATCAATTATTGATACTGACGAAGACAGTAGTCGTCGACTAAGGTTGAGAGAAGCTCTGCATATTTTGAAATTAAAACCTTCTCTCAACGTTACTCAAGAGACTCTATTACTACCTACTAACATCAGGCCAAACCCACCCACACCCAATCAAGACCCGGTAGCTGTAGGTATCCCAGGCTACAACAACGTGGGTCAAGCCAGAGGTGACACGGGATCAGGTGAGACTGCTAACAGCCAATCAGGGCGCAGTATGCACAGCAGTACCTTTACTCAGGGACTATAAATATATCTGTATTTTGTAAGACACTCATTCCTTTGAGAATGGCTTTTAGAGAAAGCCGAAACGTCAGGCCAATAAACTCTCTTGGTAATTTGCTTTTCCATCTCCCCAGCAATACTAAGAAAATAATTCGTAAATTAGAAAAGATTTGCTACAAAATTAACAGCGCAGAGCTCGCAGTTATCTTCAACAAAACCTGTATTAAAGAGGGTTTCCTTCCCAAATATTATTATTATTATTATTAAACTGTTGGATAGATTTTGTGAATGTGGATACTCAGCTTTTGGAAAATAATGAAGCCTTACAAGTGTGGTTGGTTGGGAAGCTATCAAACCAATACCACTGTGGAATCAACCCTAAAATAATGAAACCTTACAAGTGTGTTTGGCTGGGAAGCTAACAAACCAATGCCACTGTGGAATCTACCCTAAAATAATGAAGCCTTACAAGTGCGGTTGGTTGGGAAGCTTACAAACCAATACCACTGTGGAATCAACCATAAAATAATGAAGCCTTACAAGTGCGGTTGGTTGGGAAGCTTACAAACCAATACCACTGTGGAATCAACCATAAAATAATGAAGCCTTACAAGTGTGGTTGGTTGGGAAGCTAACAAACCAATACCACTGTGGAATCAACCCTAAAATAATGAAACCTTACAAGTGTTGTTGGTTGGGAAGCTAACAAACCAATACCACTGTGGAATCGACCCTAAAATAATAAAGCCTAACAAGTGTGGTTGGTTGGGAAGCTAACAAACCAATACCACTGTGGAATCAACCCTAAAATAATGAAGCCTTACAAGTGTGGTTGGTTGGGAAGCTAACAAACCAATACCACTGTGGAATCAACCCTTGGAAAATAATGAAGCCTTACAAGTGTGGTTGGTTGAGAAGCTAACAAACCAATACCAATGTGGAATCAACCCTTGGAAAATAATGAAACCTTACAAGTGTGGTTGGTTGGGAAGCTAACAAACCAATACCAATGTGGAATCAACACATATAATTGAGTCTGTGCTAATTAGTATCCATTTTCTGTGATACGTTTAAAGTTTTCATTTTATTTTTCTGGTATAACTATACAATACTTATTTAGACTATTCTAAGACTATTTTCTACCTTCATTACCCACTTATTTAGACCATTCTAAGACTATTTTCTACCTTCATTATCCACTTATTTAGACCATTCTAAGATTATTTTCTACCTTCATTACCCACTTATTTAGACCATTCTAAGACTATTTTCTACCTTCATTACCCACTAATTTAGACCATTCTAAGACTATTTTCTACCTTCATTACCCAATTATTTAGACCATTCTAAGACTATTTTCTACCTTCATTACCCACTTATTTAGACCATTCTAAGACTATTTTCTACCTTCATTACTCACTTATTTAGACCAGTCTAAGATTATTTTCTTCTATGGCACTTCCTCCACAAATGCCCCATTTCCAAGATAGGGCATATTCATATGGGGCATTTTGAAATTAGCCTTACCTTACATAATCTAGCCTAGACCACAGCAGACTACCGGGACCTAACTTGGGCAAACTACCGGGAAATAACCGTGGTAGAGTACAGAAAATGACCGGGGCAAAATACTGGGACCTAGCCGGATCTGGCAACACTGCTACAAGACGGTAATTCTTTCAATAAATACCCAATACTTCACATCATTAGCCACATATTTTAAAAAGTCTAAATAATTTTTCTTAAGGGTGAATTTCAGTGTTGGTAAATCTGGAGCAACTGATTCCTCCAAACTATTCCAAGCAACAATTAACAGGGGTTTGGGGGGTGCGGGAGTAGGGGGACAGGCTTGGGGGGGTTTAGGGGAGTGCGGGAATAGGAGACAGGCTTGGGGGGATTCGGTAGTAGGGGACAGGCTTGGGGGGGGTGCGGGAGTAGGGGGACAGGCTTGGGGGGGGGGGGGGTGCGGGAGTAGGGGGACAGGCTTGGGGGGGGGGGGTTAGGGGGGGGGTGGGAATAGGGGGACAGGCTTTCTACCCCCCCCCCCCCCCAAGCCTGTCCCCCTATTCCCGCACCCCCCAAACCCCTATTCCAAGCAACAACAACAGAACAAACACCATTATTTTGTCCATCTGGTCCTGTTGTTTCCTGGCTCTCTCTCTCTCTCTCTCTCTCTCTCGTCATTTCTTCTCTCTCTCTCTCTCTCTTCATTTCTTCACTCTCTCTCTCTCTCTCTCTCTGTTTCCTGGCATACTTTGGAGGAATCAAGGCACTCCAATGTAACAAAAGTGAAATAGGTACCTCCTTATATCACCGACATTTCTCTCTCTATCTGTGTGTGTGTCTCTCTCTCTCTCTCTCTCTCTCTCTGGTGATTCCCTTGTGTGTATGTGTATCTTATCTCTCTTTCTCTCTCTCTCTCTCTCTCTCTGTGTGCGTGTGTGTGTGTCTTATTACTGTGTGTGTGTGTTCTCTCTCTCTCCAATGTAACAAAAGTAAATTAATTAGCACCTTTAACCTCATACCTCTTATACACTTCCTTCAGACCAATATAGCATGGTATTTATATAGAATATTGCCGTTTTGTAGCAGTGTTGCCAGATCCGGGTAGGTCCCAATATTTTGCCCCGGTCATTTCCTGTACTTTACCACGGTTATTTCCCGGTAGTTTTTCCCAGGTTAGGTCCTGGTAGTTTGCCCAGGTTAGGTCCCGGTAGTTTGCCCAGGTTAGGTCCCAGTAGTTTGCCCAGGTTAGGTCCCGGTAGTTTGCCCAGGTTAGGTCCCGGTAGTTTGCCCAGGTTAGGTCCCGGTAGTCGGATGTGGTCTAGGTTAGGTTAAGTAAGGTCAGGTTAATTTCAGAACATTTAAATATGGGGCATTTCCGAAGAAAATGCCATAGAAGAAAAGTTTCTTAGAATGATCCAAAATAGTGAAAAATCATAGTAAAAAGAAAGTACTAAAGAACGGCAATTATGTCAATAAATACTGATAACACATATCACACGACCAGTTAATCAATTTTATATTATCAGCCTTCACACCATTGAGTTACATTGCAGTTACATAGTCTTACATTACAAAACAACAAACCAAATAATATTGTTGTATTATAGTTACATAGTCTGACATTACAAATCAACCTAATAATAATGTTGTATTGCAGTTACATAGTCTTACATTACAAAACAAGAAACCTAATAATAATGTTGTTGTATTGCAGTTACGTAGTCTTACATTACAAAACAACAAACCTAATAATATTGTTGTATTATAGTTACATAGTCTGACATTACAAATCAACCTAATAATAATGTTGTATTGTAGTTACATAGTCTTACATTCCTTATTCTATGTCGTAAATCCTCCATTCATTTATCCATCCATTTATCCAGTTATATCCCCACAAGAATAAATAACACCTGCTGGCAATGATTGGTCAAAGTATTCAACAACTCTCTATTCAATTATTATCAAGTAAGGAATAGTTAAATACTGCACCTCTAACCAGAAAATAATTATAAAGAGCGCATAATTATAAGACACGTCTGTTCGCTAAGGCAGCTACCAGCATTATTTTTTTTAATATTTGGTACATTGGAGGGCCTTGATTCCTCTAAAGGATGCTAGGAAACAGGACCAGAAGAGCAAAAATAATGGTGTTCTGTTGTTACTTGGAATAGTTTGGAGGATTCAGCAGTTGCTCCAGATTTACCTATACAAAACTTCCCCCTTAAGGACCCACGTTATGTCGTCCGAAAATTGGAGGTTAGTGAGTCCTTGAAACATTGCCACGAAACACCATTTACATTGAAGGAGCTTGTTTCGTGGCAAAGTGTCGATTCCACATTGGTTGGTATTGGTTTGTAAGCACGCAAACGAAAAAAAATTAGCCGTGTAAATGACTTATGGGTGAATTATTTAATGAATATGGTGAGTAAACTATGCAGTGATCATTATTATTATTGTTATTATTATTATTAAATGACTTATGGGTGAATTATTTAATGAATTTGGTGAGTAAACCATGCAGTGATCATCATTATCTAACTGTTGGATAGATTTTGTGAATGTGGATACTCAGCTTTTGGAAAATAATTAATGAAGCCTTAAAATTGTCGTTGGCTAGGAAGCTAACAAACCAATACCACTGTGGAATCAACCCTTGGAAAATAATGAAGCCTTACAAGTGTGGTTGGTTGGGAAGCTAACAAACCAATACCACTGTGGAATCAACCCTTGGAAAATAATGAAGCCTTACAAGTGTGGTTGGTTGGGAAGCTAACAAACCAATACCACTGTGGAATCAACCCTTGGAAAATAATGAAGCCTTACAAGTGTGGTTGGTTGGGAAGCTAACAAACCAATACCACTGTGGAATCAACCCTTGGAAAATAATGAAGCCTTACAAGTGTGGTTGGTTGGGAAGCTAACAAACCAATACCACTGTGGAATCAACCCTTGGAAAATAATGAAGCCTTACAAGTGTGGTTGGTTGGGAAGCTAACAAACAAATACCACTGTGGAATCAACCCTTGGAAAATAATGAAGCCTTACAAGTGTGGTTGGTTGGGAAGCTAACAAACCAATACCACTGTGGAATCAACCCTTGGAAAATAATGAAGCCTTACAAGTGTGGTTGGTTTGGAAGCTAACAAACCAATACCACTGTGGAATCAACCCTTGGAAAATAATGAAGCCTTACAAGTGTGGTTGGTTGGGAAGCTAACAAACAAATACCACTGTGGAATCAACCCTTGGAAAATAATGAAGCCTTACAAGTGTGGTTGGTTGGGAAGCTAACAAACAAATACCACTGTGGAATCAACCCTTGGAAAATAATGAAGCCTTACAAGTGTGGTTGGTTGGGAAGCTAACAAACCAATACCACTGTGGAATCAACCCTTGGAAAATAATGAAGCCTTACAAGTGTGGTTGGTTGGGAAGCTAACAAACAAATACCACTGTGGAATCAACCCTTGGAAAATAATGAAGCCTTACAAGTGTGGTTGGTTGGGAAGCTAACAAACAAATACCACTGTGGAATCAACCCTTGGAAAATAATGAAGCCTTACAAGTGTGGTTGGTTGGGAAGCTAACAAACAAATACCACTGTGGAATCAACCCTTGGAAAATAATGAAGCCTTACAAGTGTGGTTGGTTGGGAAGCTAACAAACAAATACGACTGTGGAATCAACCCTTGGAAAATAATGAAGCCTTACAAGTGTGGTTGGTTGGGAAGCTAACAAACAAATACCACTGTGGAATCAACCCTTGGAAAATAATGAAGCCTTACAAGTGTGGTTGGTTGGGAAGCTAACAAACCAATACCACTGTGGAATCAACCCATATATGTCAGGAGGAATCAGAAGCCACCAGCAGTTCTCATACACGTTCACAGACCACATCACAACAAGCAATACCTCCCCCTACCTCCCCCGACCCCAACGGGACCCTGGTAGCTGTAAGGAAGAGAGGGTAATCTTCCTCACTCGTCTACAGCCATTCTCACTACTTCAACTCAACCCGACACACACACATATACACACCATACGCTCTTACCCACTCCTTCACAGCCATTCTCACTACTTCAACTAAACCCGACACACACACACACACCATACACACTCTCTTTCCAACATCTCCACAGTCTACAACCGTTCTTATTACTTCAACTCAACCCGACACACACACACACACACACCACACACTCCTTCACAGCCATTCTCACTACTTCGACTCGACCCAACACACACACACACACACACACTCGTCCACAACCATTCTCACTACTTCAACTCGACCCAACACACACACACACACACACACCACACACTCCTTCACAGCCATTCTCACTACTTCAACTCGACCCAACATACACACACACACACGCACCACACACTCCTTCACAGCCATTCTCACTACTTCAACTCAACCCGACACACACACACACACACACACTCCTTCACATCTATTCTCACTACTTCGACCCAACACACACACACACACACCACACACACTCCTCCACAACCATTCTCACTACTTCAACTCAACCCAACACACACACACACACCACACACACACTCGTTCACAACCACACTCACTACTTCAACTCGACTAGACACATACACACACACACACACCATACCCACTCTCTTCCCCACACCTCCACAACCATTCTCACTACTTCAACTAGACCCAACACACACACACACACACCAATCTCCACACCTCCACAACCACACTCACTACTTCAATTCAACCCAACACACACACACACACACACACACCATACCCTCTCTCTTCCCAACATCTCCACAGTCCACAACCGTTCTTATTACTTCCACTTAACCCGACACACACACACACTCTTCCACACTTCTCCACAACTGTTCTCACTACTTCAACTCAACCCAACACACACACACACACACACACACACCATACACACCCTCTTCCCAATATCTCCACAGTCCACAACCGTTCTTATTACTGCAACTTAACCCGACACACACACACACACCATTCCAAAAGTCGTCCACAACCATACTCACTACTTCAACTCAACCCGACACACACACACACATACACACCACACACTCCTTCACAGCCATTCTCACTACTTCAACTCAACCCGACACACACACACACACACACTCGTCCACATCTATTCTCACTACTTCGACCCAACACACACACACACACACCATACCCACTCCTCCACAACCATTCTAACTACTTCAACTCGACCCAACACACACACACACACACACACACCATACCCACTCTCTTCCCCACATCTCCACAACCATACTCACTACTTCAACTCTTCCCAACACACACCAATCTTCACACCTCCACAACTGTTCTCACTACTTCAACTCAACCCGACACACACACACACACACACACACACCACACACTCCTTCACAGCCATTCTCACTACTTCAACTCAACCCAACACACACACACACACACCATACCCACTCTCTTCCCCACACCTCCACAACCATACTCACTACTTCAACTCGACCCGACACATACACACCATACTCAGAGTCGTCCTACTACCTACCAGAACAGTAAGTATACATTTCAGTTAAGGAAAGAGTAGTAGTAGACTTTAGGAACTGTTGGCCACAGGAATTCTTACACACACAGTTGTTTTCAAGGGATTTACAACTTAGAGAAAACTGGAATAGAATATTATTATTAGGTTTGTTGTTTTGTAATGTCAGACTACGTAACTGCAATACAACAACATTATTATTAGGTTTGTTGTTTTGTAATGTCAGACTATGTAACTGCAATACAACATTATTATTAGATTTGTTGTTTTCAAAGATTTACAACATAGGGGTAGGAATGTAAGACTACGTAACTGCAATACAACAACATTATTATTAGGTTTGTTGTTTTGTAATGTCAGACTACGTAACTGCAATACAACATTATTATTAGGTTTATTGTTTTGTAATGTCAGACTATGTAACTGCAATACAACATTATTATTATTAGGTTTGTTGGTTGGTAATCACTAAAATTGTTAGACTACGTAATTGCAATACAACAACATTATTATTATTAGGTTTGTTGTTTTGTCATGTAACTGCAATACAACATAAGTAGTAGTAGTAGTAGTAGTAGTAGTAGTAGTAGTAGTAGTAGTAGTAGTAGTAGTAGTAGGTTTGTTGTTTTGGTAATCACACACACACACACACACACATTTATTCATTGCAAAACTTCCACAATAATGAATGACCTCTCTTTCCATATAGCCTGTGTAAGAATTCATGTGGCCAACTGTACATACATTGGAGTGCCTTGATTCCTCCAAAGTATGCCAGGAAACAACAGGACCAGATGAACAAAAATAATGGTGTTTGTTCTGTTGTTGCTTGGAATAGTTTGGAGGATTCTTTTGCTAGATTCCTCCAAACTATGCCACCAAACAAACAAACAAACAAACAAACAAACATATCAATTATTTATTAGTATACCATGTGTGTGTGTGTGTGCTTTTTTTTTTTTTTTTTTTTTTTTTTTTAAGGAGGAATCAGTAGCCTTTCAAACATTGCCACGAAACACACACACACACACACACACACACCTATATGGAAGGAGCTTGTTTCGTGGCATGGTCAGGAGGAATCAGAAGCCTCTAATTTTCATACACGATGACAGGGTCCTTAATTAAATAATCATATTGACATCACACTATCAGCAATAGACTATGGTATCCGAGTGTACAGTTGAGAAAGTTAAAAATGCAACAATAATGTGTGTATTTATGGCAACATTTTCACTCAAATTAAGTTCAGCTAATCACGTTCCACTTTACATTAATACAAATACCAGAGTTTACTACAAAGAACTGAAAGATCAATATTGCTCTGTACAGTCGAGCAAGCTAAAAGTGCAACAACAATGTGAGTTTATATGGCCACATCTTGTTACAACTCAAAATTTCAGCCAATTACGTTCCACTTCACATTGATAAAAATACCAGGGTTTACTACAAAGAACTGAAAGATATTGCTATGTACAGCCACAATCAAATATCCACCGACACATTCCTTCCATCGTAGTAAATATCTTGGTAATAAAGAACAACACGTGTATATCTTTGCAGCACCTCATAATAATAATAATTGAGGGGGTTGAGTTGACGTAAGGTGTTGTTGTATGATTATATTTTGATATGATACTGATTTATTTGTACGATGGAAGGAAAGTGTTGGTGGATATTTGATTGTGGCTGTACAGTTGAGCAAGTTAAAAGTGCAACAATAATGTGTGTATATATGGCCACATCTTGTTACAACTCAAAATTTCAGCCAATCACGTTCCACCTTACATTGGCATTGGGTTCCAAATAATTCATTCATAAAAATACCAGGGTTTATTTACTACAAAGAACTGAAAGATATTGCTATATACAACAATATTTTTCTTTCCCTTTTTACTTGCTCAACTGTACAGACGTAGAAGTGAGCATGGAAATGTGTGAAAAAAAAAATTACATGTCATAAAAGAGTAAAACATAAAAGGGTATAGTCGGAGTATATGTACACATAGGCCACCTGGGGGTGGATATATATATATATATATATATATATATATATATATATATATATATATATATATATATATATATATATATATATATATATATATATATATATATATATATATATATATATATATATATATACAGGGTGATTCAGAAATGCGTGCCGAAAATCCGCAGGTGTATTCCTGGCACATAATTGAATGTAAATTAGTCAATAACGATTTTGGAAATTCTCAATAGTTTATAAGTTATAGTGCCTTCAAGGTTTGAAGAGTGTGTTTAAATCTAGGGATTGTACCATAATCTTTCAGACATTTTGCTGTGACTGTACACTCTACAGCTTTTGTCATATTCTTTAGTAACTTTTACTGTGTTTCCAATGCCTTCATGGGAGTTAAGTAATTTCACACGTGTCTGAAAGATTATGGTACAATCCCTAGATTTAAACACACTCTTCAAACCTTGAAGGCACTATAACTTATAAACTATTGAGAATTTCCAAAATCGTTATTGACTAATTTACATTCAATTATGTGCCAGGAATACACCTGCGGATTTTCGGCACGCATTTCTGAATCACCCTGTATATATATATTAATAATTTTAAGTTCTCTAACAGGTGTATGCCAAAAAGAAATTGGTATCACTTATTTTACAAACCCTTCTGTAATGGTTTGAATCGATCTCGGCACGGTGAATTGGCAACACTTATATTACCAATCTTTCAGTAATGGCTTGAATCGATGTCTACAGGATGAATTGGTAACACTTATATTACCAACTACAAGGAAACTCTTTTTTTAGTATAGTAATCAAACGTCTTCAAAAGATTATTATACTCTGAATATAATATCATTTTTGCTATTGAGAGTTGAGGTGTAATCATTTCTTTACAGGAACTGGAACTGTAGCTAAGATTATGTGTGTGTGTGTGTGTAGGGAAGATTATGTGTGTGTGTGTGTGTGTGTGTGTGTGTGTAGCGAAGATTATGTGGTGTGTGTGTGTGTGTGTAGCGAAGATTATGTGGTGTGTGTGTGTGTAGCGAAGATTATGTGGTGTGTGTGTGTGTGTGTGTGTGTGTGTAGCGAAGATTATGTGTGTGTGTTTGTGTGTAGCGAAGATTGTGTGTGTGTAGCGAAGATTATGTGGTGTGTGTGTGTGTGTGTGTGTGTGTGTAAGAAGGTGTGGAATCCTGTGTTCGTGTAAGGTGTGGAATCTTGTGTGTATAAGATGGTGTGGAAACCAGTGTGTGTGTGTAAGGTGTGTGTGTGTAATTGCGAACCCAGAAAATTACCCACAATTGATAGCTAGGATACAATTACTTTTGAAACGTGTCTGTTGAATGGTGAGATCCAGTAAAGGGATTATGAGAATTATATCGCCTTTATAAACAGCCTCAAGGTCCCTCAAATGTGCATGGAAGGGATAGACTACATTCATTTTTCGCTGAATTTCTTTTCATGACAGAATATTGTCACACAAGCGGTCGCCATAGAAATGAAAGTGTGGTACAGTCGGCAAAAAAAGTTTTGTTACCATCCTTTTAACAGTGTGATGTAATGTTGGTAGGCCTGATTGGCGAGTCAGGTGTGAGGTGAGGGCCACCCAGGCCCACCCTCCGGCCTCCGTGTCCCTCCCTCAGTGTGTCATGGGCAGGCAAGCAGGAGTGATGTTCTTTTACCCAGTGCTATTTTTTCTGGTTATTTCAAGGTTATTCTTGTTCTAAAATACTCAAACGCATTTCCTTATGTTTAATAATGAATAGTTAAATAGTAAGAGTTCTTGAACACTCAAAATTTAATTTTAAATCAGCTAAACTTTTGATATAAAAAGGAAACAGAATGTATTGTAGAAAGTTGTCACTGCCGCGGCCCACATATTATTGGCCGGGACAAAGACGATACCCGTCCAGCATGTCTCAGATGACACGAGGCACCAACAGCTGCCCAGTCGGTGCAGTACCAACACTACCAAGCTTACACAGGTTAAAATTAACGTAGGGGTGGTAATGAAACTTTTTTTGCCGACTGTACAATTGACCACAAAAATTGGTACACACACACACACACACGCTGTTGTTGTTATTTTCAAGGGTTTACCACATATAGAAAATGTAAGACTATGTAACTGCAACACAACATTATTATTAGCTTTGTTGTTTTGTAAGGTTAGACTATGTAACTGTAATACAACATTATTATAATTATTAGGTTTGTTGTTTTGTAATGTCAGATTATGTAACTGCAATACAACATCATTATTAGGTTTGTTGTTTTCAAAGATTTACAACATAGAGGAAATGTCAGACTACGTAACTACAATACAACAACATTATTAGCTTTGTTTTGTAAATGTCAGACTACGTAAATGTAATACAACAATATTATTAAGTTCGTTGTTTTGGTGATAACTGAAAAAATATATAAGACTACATACTTACTTTATGACTTGGCAGATAGATTTGACGACACGACATTCATTTGCTGCCGACTGCACCATGGAAATATCAGATTGTCTCATGTTGATACTGATTGTAAACATTGGTGCTGGTGTGTCTGTGGTCGCTGGTGAGGAGATACAAACACCCACCAGTCCCACCACCATAGAAAGCCAACAGTGGTACCAGACCAAGGTGACGGAGGCTACCCTGGAAGGAGAGGAATTGATGATGGAGATCCTGGGTACAACTGGTCCTCTGAACTGTGCTACTGTAGCCAACATTGTTCCAAATATTAACCTCTTCTGCATCTCACATCAAACATATAAATTCTACAATGTCGTCAATTTAGCAGCCGGCCAGAATACGACTTCTGAGAGTGTTACTACTACTATCCCCTGCTGGACAAAACATCAGGGTAAGATTAATTAAGTCACAGTAATTTATTAAACCTTATAAAATACGAAAACTAATTCGTATAATCCTATGTCCATGTTTTACTCCCTGACTGAACAGCATCCACTAAATCAATTGGCAAAGCCTGCTCATAAAATGAAGGAGAATTCTTCATGGCTATGAAGGTTGAAAATTAGCGTTTTTTTTTTTAGCTGATTTCAGAAATAGATCTCTCTCTCTCTCTCTCTCTCTCTCTCTCTATATATATATATATATATATATATATGGTGATTCATCATTCCATGCATTAAATTAAATGATAACCTGCTTGGAAAAGTCTAAGTAAAAATGTCTCTATGATGATATGTCGAATTATACAAAGTTTATCTGTTACAATACATTTATGATACTGTGTTAACTAAGAAAGGCAAAAAGTGAAGTAAGAGTTCCAAAATAATATCCAGTATCGTTCAAAATACCAAAACACAAAGTATATCACAGTAATGATAAGTTGATAAGGTATAATTATATTACATCCAGTTAAGGGGGTGCGGAAATAGGGGGACAGGACTTGGGGGGGGGGGTTAGGGGGTGCGGGAGTAGGGGACAGGCTTGGGGGGGTTTTGGGGGGGTGCGGGAGTAGGAAAACAGGCTTGGGGGAGTGAGGGAATAGGGGACAGGCTTTCTACCCACCCCAAGCCTGTCCCCCTACTCCCGCACCCCCCAACCCCCCCCCCAGCCTGTCCCCTACTCCCGCACCCCCTAACCCCCCCCCCCAAAGCCTGTCCCCTTATTCCCACACCCCCTTAACACTTTTCAACATTGAATTGTGTGTTTATTAAGATAGTAATTATTTTTTGTTACATTGGAGTGCCTTGATTCCTCCAAAGTATGCCAGGAAACAAAACCAGAATAGCAAAAATAATGGTGTTCTGTTGTTGCTTGGAATAGTTTGGAGGATTCAGTTGCTCCAGAATTACCAAAACAAAACTATCCCCTTAAGCAATCTGATTATAATATGAAGGACGAACGAGTAATTAAGATCAAGTATAGTAATTAAGATTAAGTATAGTAATTAAGATTATAGTAATTAAGTATAGTAATTAAGTATAGTTATTAAGTATAGTAATTAAGTATAGTAATTAAGTATAGTAATTAAGTATAGTAATTAAGTATAGTTATTAAGTATAGTAATTAAGTATAGTTATTAAGTATAGTAATTAAGTATAGTTATTAAGTATAGTTATTAAGTATAGTAATTAAGTATAGTAATTAAGTATAGTAATTAAGTATAGTTATTAAGTATAGTAATTAAGTATAGTAATTAAGTATAGTAATTAAGTATAGTTATTAAGTATAGTTATTAAGTATAGTTATTAAGTATAGTAATTAAGTATAGTAATTAAGTATAGTAATTAAGTATAGTTATTAAGTATAGTTATTAAGTATAGTAATTAAGTATAGTTATTAAGTATAGTAATTAAGTATAGCAATTAAGTATAGCAATTAAGTATAGTAATTAAGTATAGTAATTAAGTATAGCAATTAAGTATAGCAATTAAGTATAGTAATTAAGTATAGTAATTAAGTATAGTAATTAAGTATAGTAATTAAGTATAGTAATTAAGTATAGTAATTAAGTATAGTTATTAAGTATAGTAATTAAGTATAGTTATTAAGTATAGTTATTAAGTATAGTTATTAAGTATAGTAATTAAGTATAGTAATTAAGTATAGTAATTAAGATTATAGTAATTAAGATTATTGTAATTAAGTTATTTTTTTCCAGAATGTAATGAGGGAGAACTTCACATTCAGGATAACTGTAAAATCACACAGTGTCAGAATGGTCGACTACTTCCATATATTGGTAAGAGTAGTCGGTGATAGAGAAGTACACACACACACACATACAGACACACACACAGACATACACACACACATACACACAGACACACACACACATACACATACATACACACACACATACACACACAGACACGCACACACACACACACATACACACAGAGACACACACACAAACAGCCCGGTGGTGTAGTGGTTAGCGCGCTCGGCTCACATCCGAGAGGTCCTGGGTTCGAATCCCCGGTCGGGTGGAGACAATTTGGGAGTGTTTCCTTAAATGTGTAACCCCTGTTCACCTAGCAGAGAATAGGTACGGGACGTAAGTCGAGGAGTTGTGACCTCGCTATTCCGGTGTGTGGAAAAAGGTTCCAGCCTTACCCAAAGATCGGTCACTACGAGCTCTGAGCTCATTCCGGGAGGGTAACAGTTGGTGAGCACGTGTCCAAGACGTGATCAAGACCAGGTGAAACGAAACGAAACGAAACACACATACACATAGACACACACACAGACACACACACATACACACACACACACAGAGACACACACACACATACACACACAGACACACACACACACAGACACACACACATACATACACACACACATACACTACATTGACTCCAAATTGACCACAAAAAGGTTGCTGCCGTTAAATTGTATGTTGCTACAGGTACAGTTGCCAGCACTTATAACTAGTACAGTCTTCGTTGTCATACCTCTTCTCCTGTACCAGTTATAAGTGCTGGCAATGGTACGTGTGCCGCTAATGTGAGATTTTTTATGCTCCTGGTGAAAAAATGCATCCACCTCAATGACGAAATATGCAGAAAAAAAGGAGAATGACTTGGAGAATGTGATTTATATGCCCAAACGTAAACAAAGTCACGGCCACGCACTTTAAACATTAATAAAATGCACTTAGAATATAGATATCGCACTAAA
The DNA here is from genome assembly GCA_033782935.1 of Petrolisthes cinctipes. Classification (NCBI taxonomy): domain Eukaryota; kingdom Metazoa; phylum Arthropoda; class Malacostraca; order Decapoda; family Porcellanidae; genus Petrolisthes; species Petrolisthes cinctipes. The sequence continues at coordinate 18,859 of JAWQEG010003160.1, forward strand.
AGTTTGAGAAATGGTTGCCATGATATCCTTTTATTTTTCAATGTGCTTGACTCAATTTCACCAAAACCACCATATTTCGCTCAAAAAAAAGAGTAATGGTCACTTGAATTGTATATATATTATTACAGGTACTCGAGCTGCTAATGTGAGTTTCTCTATGCTCCTGGAGAAAAAATGCATCAACCTCAATGACGACTACTTGACTTGGGAAGCTGCAAGGAAATATTGTCTTATCTTGGGTGGAGATCTTTTCGTGGCCGGCGATCTCTACGGAATGATAGACTTCGTGATCAACAGTAACATTGCCAGTAAGTGCCTATGTATGGGTTACATTAATTATAGGGAAGTTCAGTGTTGGTAAATCTGGAGCAAATTCGTCCTTCAAACTATACCAAGAGATAAAACACCATTAATATTGTAAATCTGGAGCAAATTCGTCCTCCAAACTATTCCAAGCAACAGGACACCATTATAAATTTTGTTCCTTTGGTCCCGTTTCCTGACATAATTATTTTGGAGGAATCAAGGCACTCTTATGTACAGCCACAATCAAATAACCACTAACACTTTCCTTCTATCTTACAAATAAATCAGTATCATTTGAAATACAATCATACAACACCTTATGTCAACTCAACCCCCTCAATTATTTCTACAAGGTGCTGCAAAATTATACACGTGTTGTTCTTTATTACCAAGATATTTACTACAATCAGTATCATATCAAAATATCATCATACAACAACACCTTACGTCAACTCAACCCTCTCAATTATTATTATTATGAGGTGGTGCAAAATCATACATGTGTTGTTCTTTATTACCAAGATGTTTACTACGATGGAAGGAAAGTGTTGGTGGATATTTGATTGTGGCTATACACTCGTGATACATAATTACTGACCAGAGTGTGAGGAGTAGAAAGCTTCGAATCGCCTGGTATTGTTCATTGCCCCACCCAGTACACCTATAGAGGCTGAGTTCGAATGTAAGGTACAGTCGCGGTCAATAATAATCATCCACATATGGGTATCTCAAACAATTTGCTATCTAATGTTTTCACGTTCACATATGATATTATTGTTATAAGTAGTGCATAGCTGCTTATATTAAATTAAAAGATGGTAGTTAACCTATTTATTGGAAAGTTTATCATCTAAGGAACAGAGGGAAGCTGTCAAACTCTTACGTGAGTTACCCCTATATGGATGATTATATTTGACCGTGACTGTACTGTATGTGTGTGTGTGTGTGGTGCCTTCTGCTGTTCGTCTCTGGTCAGAAATTACGTATCACGAGTGAGTCACGAGCACTAATAAGTATCCAGGTGTGCTTCGAATACCTAGAGAGACAGTAATTAAATGCACAATAACATCTCAATTGGAATTATAGTTCGTTGGTGAATTGGACTGATCAAAGCTTCAAACCCAAAGCTGTATACTTATTAGTGCTCGTGACTGTACCAAAAGTGAATTACCACCTTAATTTACTGTATAACTTTCCACCCTTCAGAGCTGCTCGGTCAGATAGCTTAGCTTGGGGAACTACAAGTCTTTAACTGCAATAACTACAACTCTCCACCTATGTTTCCAGATCGCTGGGTAGGAGTCCAGAAGAAGTTTTGGCTTGATGGACGACAGGTGGAAGGTGAAGAATGGACAAAGGAATATCCTACAAGAAATGAGTTCTGTGGTCTTCTTTTTGCGACTGCCAAGAAGTTAGTGGATGTCTCGTGCAACATGTCAATGTATAAATCTCTCTGTCAACTGGGAAGGGCATTCAATTAATTAATTATTGAGAGGAAATAACAGAAGTGACGATAATTCTCGTCAGCAGGACTGCGGGTGACAAGAATTCTCGACAAAGAAGTTTTTAAAAATATATAACACGGTTGTCTCAGGTGGCAACACTGATTTTGGGCTTGTATGCAGTGATGCCAAGTATGGTGAATTTTCTCTTGGGGAATTCGAGGGAAAAATGGGGAAATTATATTAAGATTGTTCAAGAGTAAATGGAGAAATTTCTACCAGAAGAAATATCAGGAAGATGGTATATTACGATTATCTTCAAGAGTAAACAGGGAATTTGTGAGATAAAAAGGGAAATTCTGATGTTGACGCTGGGGAAATTTCGTCAACCAGACCTGGCAACACTGCTTGTATGGACTTGAATCAGATCACACCTATTTTTCCAAAGTGATTAAAAGTTTTGTATTATACAATCTGGAAAAAAAAAACGTGAACAGAAAAGGAAAGAAGTGATAGAAAGTGAGTGAGGAAGTGAGAAATATTATGACACACACACACATTTAATTAAACTAAAATAGTAAAGACACCGAGGAAAGTGCTGTTGCATCAGGTAAAACTTTCTGAAAATTACCTGAACCTGCTTGGAAAAGGGAGTTCACTTGTTGATTGTTTGATATTAGGCGCCGCAACAGCGAGGTCATATAGCACCTGAGGAAGGTGATAGAGAGGTGTGACATCAAGCAGGAAGGAAATGGAAAGAAAATAAGATGAATTGCAAGCCAAGAGAGTGAGAATTTGAACCCAAAAATTATATAAGGGTCTTGTTGGTACTGTCAAAATAGTGAACCATGCACTTGTTGAATGTAATTATAAGTTAGATAAAGAAAACCGCGTTGAAGCAAAATCTGAAGGGGAATTTTCTTGTGTGACCAGAGAGTAATTGACAATGAGCGAGTTAAAGTTTTTACATAATTTTAAGGCCCGTATTTACAAAGGCAAAATTGGTTCACTCTTAGGCTAAAATTTTGTTCGTAAGTGTTCATTCATGGCAAGACTAAAACCAGACCCTGCTTCGAAATGATAATATATGTTCATACTAATAGAATAGCAAAACCATTCATTGCTTCGAAATATAAGCTTATATGGAATAGCAAAACGATTCACCGCATCGAAATCAAAATATAAGCTTATACGAACTAGAAACACCATTCACCGCTTCGAAATCATAATATAAGCTTACATGGAATAGCAAAACATTCACTGCTTTGAAATCATAATATAAGCTTATATCTAATAGCAAAACATTCACCACTTCGAAATCATAATATAAGCTTACTGTATATGGAATAGAAACACCATTCACTGCTTAGAAATAAAAATATAAGCTTATATCTAATAGCAAACATTCACCGCTTCGAAATCATAATATAAGCTTATATGGAATAGCAAAACCATTCACTGCTTCGAAATCATAATATAAGCTTATATGGAATAGCAAAATCATTTACTGCTTCGAAATCAAAATATAAGCTTATATAGAATAGCAAAAACCATTCACCGCTTCGAAATCATAATATAAACTTATATCTACTAGCAAAAATTTCACTGCTTCGAAATAAAAATATAAACTTATATGGAATAGCAAAATCATTTACTGCTTCGAAATCAAAATATAAGCTTATATAGAATAGCAAAAACCATTCACCGCTTCGAAATGAGCCTGAAACACTATGGTGAAGTCAATTACACAAATATATGAACAAGTCCAAACTCTGATAATTATGTTTTGTGAATACCGTCCCTTTGTTTATCTACCATGATGTTTCCTGCTGTTGACACTGATATCTTGTAACAAACTGTCTCTTTTTATCAGTTGTTACCTTTCCTGTTTACTGTTCCATCTCTCAAACATCTTTTTCCTCGGCACCTAATATCAATCAATCAAACTGTTCCTTTTTTTTCAGATGTTACCTTTCGTGTTTACTGTCCCACCTCTCAAACACCCTTCTCCTCGGACGGCATATTACCTCACTGTTTCGGCACCTAATATCAATCAATCAATCAAACTGTTCCTTTTTATCAGATGTTACCTTTCGTGCTTACTGTCCCACCTCTCAAACACCCTTTTCCTCGGACGGTATATTACCTCACTGTTTCAGCACCTAATATCAATCAATCAAACTGTCCCTTTTTTTTTGTCAATTGTTACCTTTCGTGCTTACTGTCCCACCTCTCAAACATCTTTTTCCTTGGCACCTAATATTAATCAATCAATCAAACTGTTCCTTTTTTTTTCAGATGTTACCTTTCGTGCTTACTGTCCCATCGCTCAAACACATTTTTCCTCGGATGGAATTTAACCTCACTGTTTCAGCACCTAATATCAATCAATCAATCAAACTGTTCCTTTTTTTCAGATGTTACCTTTCATGCTTACTCTCCCACCTCTCAAACATCTTTTTCCTCGGATGGCATTTAACCTCACTGTTTCAGCACCTAATATCAATCAATCAAACTGTCCCTTTTTTTTTCTAATTGTTACCGTTTGTATTTACTGTCCCACCTCTCAAACATCTTTTTCCTCGGCACCTAATATCAATCAATCAAACTGTTCCTTTTTTTTCAGATGTTACCTTTTGTGTTTACTGTCCCATCGTTCAAACATCTTTTTCCTCGGACGGCATATAACCTCGGTGTTTTGGCGCCTAGTATCAATCAATCAATCAATCTATCTACCCTTGTTGCCAGTAACGAAGAAGACATTTTTGATTCACTGCAAACTGACATGTTGAATTAAGACCTTGAATAGGTAGCTTGAATTGAAGGTCTTTAAGTTTTTATTCTCCCCAAACAATATAGTGTTATGAAAACATATATACTACGTCTTCACCATTCCTACCGTCGCCGTGGCCTCATGGTTCAGAGGCACAATGTAGTCTCTGCTAGTTTGAGGTTGGGCTACCGGCCACCGTGGCAGGTTGCTGGAATGCCGGGTGAGCGTCCCTTCACTGAGTGTCGCTTGTGCGGAGTGTCTCGTGCTAACACTATAGAAAACTATTGTCTGGCCTGCCCCACTGTCCAATACTTACTAACCCGGGGCCTGCCACTTGATGTGCTTTGTCAACATCTACTGAACCACCAGATTTTAGAGGAACTTTTAGTGCGCCATCCTCGTTTTGGTGGAGCTAAGTAGTTTATAATTGATTGATTGATATTAGGCACCGCAACAGTGAGGTCATATAGCGTCAGAGAAAGGTGATAGAGAGGTGTGACAGCAAGCAGGAAGGAAATAAAATATAAAGAGGAACAGTTGAAGAAGTAACTTATAAGGTAATTTTTATGTCTGTATTCTCGGTTTTCATTCTGTTATGTTTTCATGAGTGTGTGTGTGTGGTCATTGGATTTTCATGGGTCCCGCCTACCCTAATGTTCTGTTGCCTATCTTTTCATTGACGCCACGGTGCAGTAAATAAACAAAAAAACATCTTCACCTGATTATATATCTTTTGCCTCTATCAACTTAATATGCTCTATCCGTGTATATACTCTAAGGAAAGATAAAGAAACAAGGAAAAAATAATGGTTTAATCATGAGAATCAATCGTAAATTACACAAGGCGGACTGGCTGAGCTACTGGGCCTGGTCGAGGAGGCCAAGTGATGTCACCACTACCCAGATGCACTTGAGTTAAGGGGAAAATTATGTGTTGGTAAATATGGAGCAACTGAATCCTCCAAACTATTCCAAGCAACAACAGAACACCATTATTTTTGTTCGTCTGGTCCTGTTTCCTGGCATACTTTGGAGGAATCAAGGCACTCCAATGTAACAAAAGTTAATTACCACCTTAACCTGTAGTTTTCTCAATCTTGGGTTATCCATATTGAGAGCTACTGTGGTGCTTAGTCGAGAAGGCCAAGTGACCAACATAGCATGAGTTAACCAGTACTTTTCTCAATCTTGGGTTATCCATATCGAGAGCTGTTATGATGCTTAGTCTAGGAGGCCAAGTGACCAAGATGGAAGCACATGAGTTAACCAGTAGTCTTCTCAATCGTGGCTTATCCATATCGAGAGCTTTTATGATGCTTAATCTAGGAGGCCAAGTGACCAAGATAGCATGAATTAACCTGTAGTTTTCTCAATCTTAGGTTATCCATATCGAGAGCTGTGGTACTTAGGCAAGAAGGCCAAGTAACTTCAGCACAACCAAGACAGATGCGCATGAGTTAACCAATAGTTTTCTCAATCTTGGGTTATCCATATCGAGAGGTGCTGTGGTGTCCAGATCGCTCACAGATGACTGGCTTCCTGTGGCCGCAGCCTACATCATGCCACGACACACCATCCTGGTAATAGTTGTTCAGGATGGCCAGGCAGTTCTCGTCATCTTCATCATTGTCGGGCTGAGGTCGTCCGGAACTGGTGATGGGAAAAATTTGAGTGATTAATTTTTAAGGTGGTCATATTCTTTGCGTACACTCGCTCGCAATCCAAAATCTGTATCCAGGGCTTTGTTGAAGTTTCGAATCATTTGACATACTATACTCGGTTCAAAATTTGTGTTCCACTGGGTTCTAAACATGATTGGAAAGGTGTTTCCTGATTGGTCCTCATGCTCTCCTAACTCCCGCTCCACCTCTACACCACCAAGGCGAGGATCCTCTCTGTCACCATGTTCGTGGTGGTATATGTTTGTATATTATTTACTCTAACTCTTCTCTTATTCAAGATATACAATTTTTGTTGATGACATTAGTCTCAGCAATGATTGTAGTGTCCAGATATATTTGTCACAACTCGATATAACATTAAACAAAGAAATTATGATGAGTAGAAGTGAACAAAGTTCCCGAATATAATTATACCACTATTTATTATCATCTTTTTGCAGCACATATTAAATCAATGATGTTTTAAAATGTTTCATCCCATAAAACAAAATCTCCCGAGTACAATGGTGCAATCAGATTACAGATAAAACCCGATATAAGTGGAAGACAGAAGAAAGATACAAATTTTGGATTGCGAGTGTACAGTCACACACCATAATGGTTTATAAGATTCACTCAAATTATTCACTTTCAAATTGGTTCATAAGATTACCTCAAATTTCACTTTCAAATTGGTTCAAAAGATTCACTCAAATGGTTCATAAGATTCACTCAAATTGTTCAAAAGATTCACTCAAATGGTTCAAAAGATTCATTCAAATGGTTCTAAAGATTCACTCATTAAAAGATTCACTCAAATTATTCAAAAGATTCACTCAAATGGTTTATAAGATTCACTCCAATTATTCACTTTCAATTTGGTTCATAAGATTACCTCAAATTTCACTTTCATAATGGTTCAAAAGATTCACTCATTAAAAGATTCAGTCAAATGGTTCAAAAGATTCACTCAAATGGTTCAAAAGATTAATTCAAATGGTTCTAAAGATTCACTCATTAAAAGATTCACTCAAATTATTCAAAAGATTCACTCAAATGGTTCAAAAGATTCAGTCAAATTATTCACTTTCAAATTGGTTCATAAGATTACCTCAAATTTCACTTTCATAATGGTTCAAAAGATTCACTCAAATTGGTTCATAAGATTACCTCAAATTTCACTTTCATAATGGTTCAAAAGATTCACTCAAATGGTTCAAAAGATTCACTCAAATGGTTCATAAAAATTCACTCAAATAGTTCATAAAATTCACTCAAATTGTTTATAAGATTCACTTCAAATTATTCACTTTCAAATTGGTTCAAAAGATTCACTCATTAAAAGATTCACTCAAATGGTTCAAATGATTCACTCAAATGGTTCAAAAGATTCACTCAAATGGTTTATAAGATTCACTCCAATTATTCACTTTCATAATTATTCATAAGATTCACTCAAATCATTCAAATGGTTCAAAAGATTCACTCAAATGGTTCAAAAGATTCACTCAAATGGTTCATAAAATTCCCTCAAATTGTTTATAAGATTCACTTCAAATTATTCACTTTCAAATTGGTTCAAAAGATTCAGTCAAATGGTTCAAAAGATTCATTCAAATGGTTCAAAAGATTCACTCAAATGGTTCACGTTCATTCAGCAGAGACATGAGTTAAGATCGAGGCGGTACAATACTCACTGTCCCGTTCTGCTCCAATCTGTGATGTGGAAGGGTTCTCTGTTTGACCACATCCATCCATTGTAGCTCTTCTTGTATCCTCCTGTCCATATGTTCTTAAGTTTTGCTATGGGAAAGATAAAAATTGGGACGATAAAATTGGGAAAGATAAAATTGGGAAGATAAAATTGGGAAAGATAAGAATTGGGATGATAAAATTGGGAACTTAAAATAGGAAAGATAAAATTGGGAAAATAAAAAATTGGGAAAGATAAAATTGGGAAAATAAAAAATTGGGAAGATAAAATTGGGAAACTTAAAAATAGGAAAGATAAAATTGGAAAAATAGGAAAAATAAAAAATAGGGAAGATAAAAATAGGAAAGATAAAATTGGGAAAGATAAAAATTGGGACGATAAAAATTGGGAACTTAAAATAGGAAACTTAAAATAGGAAAGATAAAATTGGGAAAAATAAAATAGGAAATATTAAAATAGGGAAAGAAAAAATAGGAAAGATAAAATAGGAAATATACTAATGGGAGAGATAAAAAAAAAAAAAAATAGGAGTGACAATTTATTGATTGATTGGATGGTTGGTTGATATTGGGAGCAAAACAGCGAGGTCATATGGCACCCGAAGATAGAAACCACAATATTACTTCATTAATAACTTTAAGGACGTAATACACTTTTGTTACATTGAAGTGCTTTGATTCCTCCAAAGTATGCCAGAAAATAGGACCAGAAGAGCAAAAATAATGGTGTTCTGTTGTTGCTTGGAACTGTTTGGAGGATTCAGTTGCTCCAGATTAAAAAAAAAATAAAAAAGTAGTAAATAAATAAATTAATTAAACGTAAAGTAAAAAATTAATAATAATAATAATAATAATAATAATAATAATAATAATAATAATAATAATAATAATAATAATAATAAAAGTGTAAAATAAAAAAATAAAAATAATAATAATAATAATAATAAAAGTAAAAAAAAAATAATAATAATAAAAGTAAAAAAAATTAATAATAATAATAATAATAATAATAATAATAATAATAATAACAATAATAACAATAACAATAATAAAAGTAAAAAAAAAAATACTACTACTACTACTAATAATAATAATACTAATACTAATAATACTGATAATAATAATAATAATAATAATAATAATAATAATAATAATAATAATAATAATAATAATAATAAAAAGTAAAAAAAATAATATTAATAAAAGTAAAAAAATAATAATAATAATAATAATAATAATAATAGGAAAAAATACTCACTATACTGAATGATTTGCTTGATGGCTTGGTTCTCCTGATAGGTGGAGATGCCAACAGGGTACCAACCTTGGCCCAGACCCTTACAGTAGTGCCTTGCTCCGACCCAGTCATACTTAGTTCCTCCATCGTGAAGCCAGGAGTAATGGTAATCAGAGTTGTGGTGTCTCAGGTCAACCTATAAGGAAGAGTAGGAAGAGGAAGAGTAAGAAGAGGAAGAGTAGGAGGAGGAAGAGTAGGAGTAAGAGGAGGAAGAGTTGGAGGAGGAAGAGTTGGAAGAGGAAGAGTAGGAAGAGGAGGAAGAGTAGGAGGAGGAGGAATACAAAGGAAGTACAGGCAACAGGAATACAAAGGAAGTACAGGCAACAGGAATACAAAGGAAGTACAGGCAACAGAAATACAAAGGAAGTACAGGCAACAGGAATACAAAGGAAGTACAGGCAACAGAAATACAAAGGAAGTACAGGCAACAGGAGGTCCATAGTAACCTTTAACTACAGTAGGTTACCTGTTTAACTATGCTAATCTAGACTACGTGTTGAAGGAAAGGACAGCAAAGGACAAGGAGGAGGAGGAGGAGGAAGCGTAGGAGGAGGAAATTGAAATAGGAAAAAGGCAAAAACTTCTTCTCAAACTCGTTAATTAACAGACACGTGAAATTTGTCGTCTATTCTGCTTCAGTAATTTTCAGCTGGAAGAACAGTGTTGGTAAATCTGGAGCAACTAAATCCTTCAAACTATTCCAAGCAACAACAGAACACTATTATTTTTGTTCTTCTGGTCCTGTTGTTTCCTGGCATACTTTGGAGGAATCAAGGCACTCCAATGTAAATCTGGAGTAACTGATTCCACCAAACTATTCCAAGCAACAACAGAACAAACACCATTATTTTTGTTCATCTGGTCCTGTTGTTTCCTGGCATACTTTGGAGGAATCAAGGCACTCCAATGTAACAAAAACGAATTACCACCTTAAGAGAGTGTGAAAGTGAGGTTACGTAGTCTCAAATATTCTACATGTTTTAATTGAATCCGAAAATAACAACAACAGCGTGTGTAAGAATTCTTGTTGTCAACTGTACAATGGTTAAGTAAATTGGATGGTACAGTCATGGTCAATAGTCCTGCAACAACACCTTCCAATGAGATGGCTTCGAAAAATGATTCGAACCTATAGCTGTTGGTCTGTGCAATATTGGTTCATAAGATTCACTCAAATTTCTCAGCTTATATTCACCAGGTTGCAGGACTTTTGACCATGACTGTACACTGGAATCCAAAATATGTATCCAGGCTTGATTCGAATAGCCTGATCGATTATTAAGCGAGCCCAAGCAAATGTGAAACAGGATAAGCGTTGTAATTGGTTCACTACTATGTCAAATGATTCGAAACTTCAACAACAAGACCTGGATACAAATATGAAACAGGATTAGCGTTGTAATTGGTTCACTAGTATGTCAAATGATTCGAAACTTCAACAAGACCTGGATACAAATATGAAACAGGATAAGCGTTGTAATTGGTTCACTAGTATGTCAAATGATTCGAAACTTCAACAAGACCTGATTACAAATTTTGGATTGCGAGTGTACATTGGAGTGCCTTGATTCCTCCAAAGTATGCCAGGAAACAACAGGACCAGAAGAGCAAAAATAATGGTGTTTGTTCTGTTGTTGCTTGGAATAGTTTGGAGGATTTGATTGCTCCAGATTTACCAACACAGAACTTCCCCCTTAATTAAAGTTAAGGGGGTGCGGGAATAGGGGGACAGGGTTGGGGGGGGGGGTCGGGGGGTGCGGGAGTAGGGGGACAGGCTTAGTGGAGGGGGGGGGGGGGTTAGAGGGGTGCGGGAATAGGGGACAGGCTTTCTACCCACCCCAAGCCTGTCCCCCTATTCCTGCACCCCCCCAAGCCTGTCCCCCTATTCCTGCACCCCCCCCCTCAAGCCTGTCCCCCTATTCCTGCACCCCCCCCCCAGTCCCCCCTAAGCCCCAAGCCTGTCCTCCTATTCCTGCACCCCCCCCAGTCCCCCCCCAAGCCCCCAAGCCTGTCCCCCTATTCCTGCACCCCCCCCCCCAGTCCCCCCCAAGCCCCAAGCCTGTCCCCTACTCCCGCACCCCCTTAATGGGATGATATACTTTTGGTACAGTTGGGCAAGTTGAAAGTGCAAGAAAAATCTATCTGTATGTATCTTCACCACCACTCAAAGTTCAGCCAATCACATTCCACCTTACATTGGCTTTGGGTTCCCAGTGATTCATTCATAAAGATACGAGGGCTTACTATAAACAACTGCCAAATGTTGCTATATACGGTCATATTTTTATTGCACTTTCTACTTGCTCGACTATACATTTAGACACATGAATGGGTGGTACAGCCCAAGTGAAAGATGGTCAATTTCTGCCAATATCAAGTTCCTTATTAGTGCCAAATAGGAGACATCAGGGGCAGAAGTCAGTATTGAGGATGGTAATAAAAAGCAACTACCTGATAATAGACACTGGTTAGGTTAGGTTAGGTTGGTAAATAGGTTAGGTTAGGTGGGTTGGGTTGGGTTGGGTTAGGTTAGGTTGATAAATAGGAGGGGCAGAAGTCACTATTGAGGATGGTAATAAAAAGCAACTACCTGATAATAGACACTCGTTAGGTTAGGTTAGGTTAGGTTGGTAATTAGGAGGGGCAGAAGTCAGTATTTAGGATGGTAATAAAAAGCAAGTACCTGATAATAGACACTGGTTACTCAAATGGGACAAATATCTTTCACCTGGGCTGTACCACCAATTCATGTGTCCAACTGTACTTGTAAAAATTAAATGGATATCTGTAGGATGGGTAGCCAACTCAGAATGACCGCAACTCAAAAAAATTAACTGCTTATTTTATATTTTGTTTGCATAACTAAGTACGCTTTTACACTCTGATTTCGTTATAAAACATGTCAGAGTCACATCTTTCAACACAACATTATGAAATATAATGTCACTGTCGATTTTACGAATATATATAGTAATTACAGGAAATTACACGATCACAGGGTCCTTTAAGGGGAGGATACAGTGTTGGCAAATCCGGAGCAAATTATTTCTCCAAACTATATCAAGCAACAGGCCTCCATTATTTTTGTTCCTCTGGTTCTGTTTTCTGGCATACTTTGGAGGAATCAAGGCACTCCAATGTACCAAAAGTATACTCTCCCCTTAACCAAATTTGAAACACCACGGAAAAGAAAATAATGATGATACCCAAAACAGTTTAGATAAAATAACCGATGTAATAACACTTGGAAAATTCGGTATAAAGTATATCTGTCATACCTCTACCACGCAGACCCACACCCACTCCACATACATCCTGACACACCCATCCCCTATTATTAACCACACACTTGCCTTCCCCCCTTCACACTCCACACCTTACCAGTACACTTATGTAGAACACCTTGTATACTCATGTATTTATTTGTTTTTTGTTTTTTTGTATTTTGTATGTATCTATGTTTCACCATGTATGTAAATTTTTATATTTTTGTGTATATTGTATATGTATATGTATTCTGTACCTCCCTTCTTTCCTAAAACATTATGGGGATGGGGGGGGGGGTACTGTAGTGACATCAAGCACCTTTACGCATCTTCCATCTCACCTGTCCTTGCCACGCATCTTCGGCTTCACCTGTCCTACCTGTGCGGTGCACGCAGCCAACCCTGGCTGGCCTGAGCGGCCGTACCGCCGCTACTCGTCCACTTGGCCACTAGCTCCGCACCTGGGAACAACTCTCTCCCTTGCCCTGCCGTACCTGCCCACACCAAGCTCACCACGTGTCCTCTGCAGCAGCTACCTCTCTCACACACACACAAGACTACTATGGCAGGTGGGCAACCCAGCTACAAGGTGCTTGCTACTACACAACTTCTGTACTTATTAATAAATTGTTACTGTGTATAATCGAGTTTGTTAACCCAAGTAGTAACACTGCTGTAAACACTAGAGTGTTTACAGCAGGATTAAAATGCCATAGCCAATAAAATATCACTTGGAAAATTCGGCATAAAGTAGATTCTGTAATTACTAAAGGAGGTTCAAAATGCAGTTGAATATGTATTAGCATGGTTATAAATTATGGATACCAGTACTCACCTTTGCTTCTCTATAGTTGATTGGGCTAATACGTGTGCCGTCATTCGATCCATGTAGCGTGTGTTGACCGAGTGAGTATCTTCTGGCTGCCACAACTGACCCTCCTGTGCGACCACCACCACCAACACCAGCAACACCAAGAACAACACCACCAATATGATCATCACCACCACCACCATGACCTTCACTTCTTCCATATCCTGTTCTGTGTCCACCTCTGTGATTCGTTCCTGTGCCTCTATGAGAAAGACCAGCAACACCACCACCAACACCAATAACAACACCACCAATATGACCATCACCACCACCACCATGACCTTCACTTCTTCCATATCCTATTCTGTGTCCACCTCTGTGATTCGTTCCTGTGCTTCCATAAGAAAGACCAGCACCACCAACACCAAGAACAACACCACCAATATGATCACCACCACCACCATCATGGCCTTCACGTATTCCATATCCTGTTCTGTGTCCACCTCTGTGATTCGTTCCTGCGCCTCTATGAGAAAGACCACCAGCACCAATAACAACACCACCAATATGATCACCACCACCATCATGACCTTCACCTCTTCCATATCCTGTTCTGTGTCCACTTCTATGATTCGTTCCTGTGTTTCCATAAGATAGAACTTTGCTGCCCAGAAGAACACCTCGAGCTTTGACAATAGTAGCAGCACTCTTTCTGTGATTGGAACCATCTGTGTTTATCTTTTTATATTGTGGTTTAGAATAAGTTGTATCAATTCTGGATTTTGGTTCATATCGACCACTACTACTACTACTACTACTACCACTATCAAAACCATATCTATGACTGCTACTACCACCACTACCAACACGAACAACACTACCACTACCAACACCATATCTATGACTGCTACTACCACCACCACTACTAACACGAACAACACTACTACTACCACTATCAACACCATATCTATGACTTCCGCTACTACCACCACTACCAACACGAACAATACTACTACTACCACTATCAACACCATATCTATGACTTCCACTACTACCACCACTACCAACACGACCACTAATAATACCACTACCACCCCTACCAACACCATATCTATGACTTCCACTACCAACACCACTACCAACACGAACAACACTACCACGACCAACACCACCACTACCAACACCACTACCACCACCACTACCAACACCATATCCATAATTCCTTACCTGGTTATAGAGTGGTGAATAGTAAGTTTTCTCAATACTAGATTTAAGATCATATCGACCACTACTATCACGACTATCACCACTAAAATCACGACTATCACTACTACTATCACGACTATCACCACTAAAATCACGACTATCACCACTAAAATCACGACTATCACTACTACTATCACGACTATCACTACTACTATCACGACTATCACCTCTACTATCACTACTACCATGACCATATCCATAATTCCTTATCTTGTTATAAGATTTAAGATCATATCGACCACTACTATCACCACTACTATCACGACTATCACTACTACTCTCACGACTATCACTACTACTATCACTACTACCATGACCATATCCATAATTCCTTATCTTGTTATGAAGTGGTGTATAGTAATTGGTTTTAATTCTGGATTTAGGTTCATGTCGACCACTACTACTACTACTACTACTACGACTACTATCAACACCATATCTATTACTATTACTACGACTACTATCAACACCACCATATCTATGACTGCTACTACCACCACTACCAACACCACCATATCTATGAATGCTACTACCACCACTACCAACACCAATAACATCTACACCACCAACTTCAATGATGATTCCACCACCAACATCAACACCATTTCCACCACCACCATCAACAACACCATGTCCACCACCACTAACAACACCACCAACACCACCATGAACATCAACACCACCACCAACACCATGTCCACCATCAATAACAACAACATCTACACCACCACCACCAACTTCAACACCACCACCATGTCCACTACCACCAACATCTACACCACCACCAACACCACCAAAACCATGTCCACCACCACTAACAACACTACCACCACCACCAAAACCATGTCCACTACCACCAACATCTACACCACCACCAACACCACCAGAACCATGTCCACCACCACTAACACCACCAACACCACCAAAACCATATCCACCACCACTAACACCACCACCAACACCACCAAAACCATGTCCACCACCACTAACAACACCACCAACACCACCAAAATCATGTCCACTACCACCAACATCTACACCACCACCAACACCACCAAAACCATGTCCACCACCACTAACAACACCACCAACACCACCAAAACCATGTCCACCACCACTAACAACACTACCACCACCACTACCAACAACACCACCATGTCCACCACCACTAACAACACCACCACCACCAATGCCAACATCAACCCCACCAACACCACCATGTCCACCACCAACACCAACTTCAACACCACCAACATTTACACCACCACCAATGCCAACATCAACACCACCACCACCATGCCCACCACCACTACCACCACCACTAACAACAATATCTACAACACCACCACCACCACCACCATGTCCACTACCACCACCACTAACCCCAACTTCAACACCACTAACACCACCAACAACACCACCACCATGTCCAACACCACCAACAACACCACCACCATGTCCAACACCACCAACATCTACACCACCAACACCACTACCACCAAATTCAACACCACTAACACCACCACCACCACCAACACCATGTCCACCACCACCACTAACAAAAACATCTACACCACCACCACCAACCCCAACAACACCACCACCATGTCCAACACCACCAACATCTACACCACCACCAATACCAACCTCAACAAAACCACCATGAACTTCAACACCACCACCAACATCTACACCACCACCAACACCACCACCATGTCCAACACCACCAAATTCAATACCACCAACACCACCACCACCAACACCAACATCAACACCACCACCAACACCATGTCCACCTCCACTACCACCACCACTAACAACACCACCACCAACATCAACACCACCACCAACACCACCTAAACGATGAACAAATTCACCACCACCAACACCACCAACTTCAACACCACCAATATTTACACCACTACCAACTTCAACTCCACCAACACCACCAACGTGTACACCACTATCAACACCACCACCACTACCAACTCCACCACCACCTACACCACCACCACCAAATTCAACACCACCACCACCAACTTCAACACCGCTACCACCAAATTCAACTCCACTACCACCGCCAACACCGCCACCACCAACTTCAAAACCACCTACATCAACACCACCACCAACACCACCAACTCCACCACCACCACCAAATTCAACTCCACTACCACCGCCAACACCGCCACCACCAACTTCAAAACCACCTACATCAACACCACCACCAACACCACCAACTCCACCACCACCACCAAATTCAACTCCACCACCACCAACACCACCACCACTACTAACTCCACCTACAGCACCACCTACACCACCACCACCACCACCTACAACATCACCACCACCATGTCCACCACCACCGACTTCAACACCACCAGCACCACCCCCCAAATCATGAACAAATCCACCACCACCACCAACCTCAACACCACCAACTCCACTAACTTCAACACCACCAACTCCACCACCACCAACTTCAAAACCACCTACACCACCACCACCAACTTCAAAACCACCTACACCACCACCACCAAATTCAACTCCACTACCACCGCCAACTCCACCACCACCAACTTCAAAACCACCTACACCACCACCATGAACATCAACTCCACCACCACCAAATTCAACACCGCCACCACCTACAACATCACCACCACCATGTCCACCACCAACCCCAACATCAAACGCACCACCATCCAAACGATGAACAAATCCACCACCACCAACTTCAACACCACCAACTTCAAAACCACCAACTTCAAAACCACCTACATCAACACCGCCACCACCAACTTCAAAACCACCTACACCACTACCACCACCACCAACAACTTCAAAACCACCTACACCACCACCACCATGAACATCAACTCCACCATCACCAACTTCAACACCACCAACACCACCATGTCCACCAACATCTACACCACCAACACCACCTTCAACACCACCACCACCACCACCAAGACGATGAACAAATCCACCACCACCAAATTCAACACCACTACCACCACCACCTACATCAACACCACCACCACCATGTCCACCACCACCACCACCTACATCAACACCACCATGTCCACCACCACCTACATCAACACCACCACCACCATGTCCACCACCACCACCACCTACATCAACACCACCATGTCCACCACCACCTACATCAACACCACCACCACCATGAACATCAACACCACCATGTCCACCACCACCTACATCAACACCACCACCACCATGTCCACCACCACCACCACCTACATCAACACCACCATGTCCACCACCACCTACATCAACACCACCATGTCCACCACCACCTACATCAACACCACCACCACCATGAACATCAACACCACCATGTCCACTACCACCTACATCAACACCACCACCACCATGTCCACCAACTTCAACACCACCACCACCATGTCCACCACCACGAACATCAACACCACCATGTCCACCACCACCTACATCAACACACCACCACCATGTCCACCACCATGAACATCAACACCACCATGTCCACCACCACCACCACCTACATCAACACCACCATGTCCACCACCTACACCACCTACACACCACCACCTACATCAACACCACCATGTCCACCACCTACATCAACACCACCATGTCCACCACCTACACCACCTACACCACCACCACCTACATCAACACCACTACCACCATGTCCACCTCCACCACCACCTACATCAACACCACCATGTCACCACCTACACCACCTACACACCACCACCTACATCAACACACCATGTCCACCACTACACCACTACCACCACCACTAACTTCAAAACCACCTACATCAACACCACCATGTCCACCACCTACACCACCACCACACCAACATTTACAGCTCCACCAATATCAACTTCATCACCAACATTTAAACTATCAACACCAAAACGATGAATATATCTATCACCATCATCACACCTCGACCTCGACTACCTATGCGAAAGTAACTGCCACTGTGCCTTCTATTACTACTATATCCCTTCCTCCTACCACTACCACCAACGCGATGATGTCTTCTCTCGGCATTTGCAGTCGCGACAACTGTACTTTCATTCCAGATTATTACTGCTCCCAATAACATCAGCAAGAGTGTAGTCCTCATCTGTGTACGAGAGAGAGAGAGAGGGTGAGGGAGTTAGTTAGAGAGAGTGGGGGGGAGGGGGGGAGAGAGGTATATTATTATCATCCACACACACAGAGAGAGAGAGAGAGAGAGAGAGAGAGAGAGAGGAGAGTAT
>JAWQEG010003161.1:0-7500 GCA_033782935.1 Petrolisthes cinctipes
AGTCTGCAGAAAGTGATGGAAAAGAGGAGGGGAATATGGAGAAGGGAGAAAAACCCAAAAAGAAGACAGTTGAGGAGGGATTAGAGGAAAGTGAGGAATCACATAAGAAGGAAAAGAAAATGAAGAAGGAAAAGAAGACGAAGAAGAAGAAGCAACCTGGAGGAAGTGACGAGCCCGGCAGGAATTCAAAACACTCTCGGGTTCCTCACAAGGCATCTCGTGCTCCTACCAAGGAGAGGCCTGTGGATATACACATTGTAGGTGATTCCCAGGCACGAGGGCTGCAACCCCTAATGGCAGATCGCCTTCACACTTCTGTGAAGGTGAATTGTTTGCCAGGTTGTGGCAATGCTGACCTCCGAAAGGAAGCTGAGAGGATCCAAACGTCCAGATCTGCTGTCATTGCACTCATGGTGAGTGGTAATGACATCTACCTGAGAAATGGTAGAGTAGGCATGACTGAAGGAGTCCTCTCGGATGTGCTCGGTGCAGTAGATGACTGTGGGTTAAAAACCCGCAGAAGGGTAGTTGTTGGCATGCTCCCAAGGAGAGGCCCTTTAGGGACTGCTTTGTCAAAGAACATTGCAGTAAATCAGCGCCTGGCTGATTTGTGTACTGCCGAGGGGGTGTTCTTTGTGGACCCCTACACCTCACTCTTTGGTAGAGACGACCTCTACCAGAGGGATGGCACACATCTCTCACTAAAGGGGAAAGAAGTGCTTTCCAAATTAATGGAAGACGCCGTCCGACGATGTCTCAGGAGCACTCGACCGAGCGTGGAGGAGAGCCCTCGTCGCTATGCTAGAGTGACCCCAGAGAAGACATTCGCTGAGATCCTGAAGAAGGATATCCCCAGCACTACCAAGACAATAACCAAACCGGGAAACGGAGGAGTATAGGGAGCCCTGCAGTTGGGGGTTCCCTGAAGGTTCTATTGTTCAACGCCAGGTCCATCCGAAACAAGTTTTTGGAACTGCGGGCCCTCGTTGCGACAGAGGAACCCGAGATGGTGGCCATAACGGAGTCATGGTTGAGAACCTCAGACAGAGATCTTGAAGGGGAATTCGTGATTCCAGGCTACCAACTCTTCCACAAAGATAGAGAGGACAGAGGGGGTGGTGGTGTGCTGTTGTATGTAAAGAACTCCATCAAATCGATGACCTGCAACATCACATCGAACCACGAGCTCCTTGGAGTTGACCTAGAAATAGGCACTGCAAAATACAGAACCCTGCTGCTTTATAGACCCCCTGGACAACTCAGTGAGATGGACAGGGACCTATACCAGTTGCTGGGTGAACTAGTGGACGGCAGGGTGTGCATCCTTATGGGGGACTTCAACACACATGTTGACTGGGAAACCAGAGAGCCCTCTGCCGAGAACACACCACTCTTGGAGTTTGTAAATGATGAATTCCTCACTCAATGGGTAATGGAGCCAACAAGAGGTGCTAACATACTCGACTTGGTCCTCACCTCAGAGGATGACATCATTCAAGACCTCTCTGTAAACGAAGAAATAGGTGGAAGCGACCACAAGCTTATAAGATTTTCAGTTAAAGTCCCTAATATGGAGTCCGTGACCCCGGTGCATAGAAAATTAGACATGGGGAGAGCGAACTTTGCAGGTCTTCGTGAAAGCGTTGCTGAAATGGAACTAGAAGAGGGAGAGAGTGCTGATGATCTGTGGAGGTCATTCTTGTCTTCCTTCATGGAACTTCAGTCGCGCTTTATTCCTCTGAAGGGAACAGGTCAGAAGTTCATTCAACCTAAGTGGTTTAATCGGGGAAATCCGTAACCTACTAAGGGAGAGGAGAACTGCGTATCGTCGAGCGAAGGCATCTGGGGACTTTGACGGTCATAGAAGACTGAATCGAAACGTGAAGTCCAAAATAAGGGCGGCTAAGCGTGCTGAGGAGGTCCGTGTGGCTAGACTCTGCAAAGAGAACCCCAAGGAGTTTTTTCAGTTATGTGAATGGCCGTAAACCAATCCGACGCAGGATCGGTCCCTTGGTGAATGAGGATGGAGCATTGATGCACTCTGATGCAGAAAATGCTAACCTCTTAAATGAGTATTTCTCTTCAGTGTTCTCTGAGGAGAGTGGTCCCATTCCCGAACCTTTGGACTCCTTCAGTGAGAAGTTGGAGTCAATGGTCTTCACCCAAGAGGAAATCGAGAGAAAAATAATTGAATTAAAAGCAAACAAGTCCCCCGGTCCGGATGGGTTCTTACCTAGAGTGTTGAAAGAAGTGCATGGTGAAGTATCACGGCACCTGTGCATGGTCTTCAACAGGGTAATCCAGACTGGATGCGTTCCTAGAGACTGGCGTGAGGCAGAGGTGACTCCTATCTTCAAGAAGGGAGATGCTAGCCAACCGTCAAACTACAGACCCATCAGTTTAACCTCGATAGTCTGTAAACTCATGGAGAGCATCATGGTGGAAAAAATAACAGCACACTTAGAATCAAATTTGCTACTGAGGGGTTCCCAGCATGGGTTCCGGCAGCACCGGTCATGCCTCACAAATCTGGTGGAATTCTTCCATTTTGTTTTCAGTGAGCATGATCGGGATAAAGCGGTCGATGTTGTCTACTTAGACTTTCAGAAAGCCTTTGATAAGGTACCCCACCGCCGCCTCCTTCGGAAAGTGCGTGCACTGGGCATAGACGGAAATGTGGCAAATTGGATAGAGAAATGGCTAAGTGACAGACGGCAGCGGGTGGTAGTGAATGGACAGGCTTCAGAGTGGGTGCCCGTTACTAGCGGTGTTCCCCAAGGTTCTGTTCTGGGACCACTACTGTTTATCATCTATGTTAATGACGTGGATGGTGACATGGTTGCCAAGATTTCCAAATTCGCCGATGATACTAAGCTTGGTATGAATGTCGCGAAAGAAGGAAATACTACCCGCTTACAAGAAGATCTTAGGAAGATCGGGGAGTGGTCTGACACGTGGCAAATGCCATTTAACGTGAACAAATGCAAAGTTATGCATATAGGCCACAGAAACCCCCGAACAGAGTATAACCTTAAGGGCAATGCTCTCGTAAGCACTGATACTGAGAAAGACTTGGGTGTAACTATCACCAGTGACCTCAAGTTCTCAAAGCAGTGTATTGAGGCTGAGAAGAAGCCCAAAGGATGTTAGGGTACATAAAGCGACAGTTTGGATACCGGAACAAGGAGATAGTACTTTGTCTGTACAATTCCCTTGTCCGACCGCACCTGGAGTATGCAGTCCAGTTTTGGAGTCCTTCTTACCGAAAGGATATCGCGAGATTGGAACGAGTGCAAGCCAGGGCAACCAAACTTATACCCTCTCTTAGACACAAGAGCTATAAAGAGCGGTTGGTAGAACTCGATCTGTTCTCTTTGGAAACCCGGAGACTGCGTGGTCAGCTTATCGAAGTGTTTAAAATACTACGAGGCTTTGACAATGTAGACTACAGGGACATTTTCCAACTCAGTGAGGGCACAACCAGGAATCATGGCTACAAACTTGAACTGAAGCGATACAACCGTGATCTGTGTGGTAAGTTCTTTACATACAGCATCTGCGGTACTTGGAACGCGCTTCCTGCTGATGTGGTCAACAGCAACTCTGTGGATCAGTTCAAGTCCAGATTAGACAAAGCCTTAAATCACCGTCTAGGTGTTTAAGCCGTTGTGCGAGTGTTTCTTGATGGTTTCACATGACACATTCGAGGACGGTCGCCTACTTGCGCAACTAAACCCACAGGTACCCTCTTTGTATGGATCGTAAGGTCCCCTAGGGTACTTCTTTTCCTTGTAACTCCTTGTAACTCTCTCTCTCTCTCTCTCTCTCTCTCTCTCTCTCTCTCTCTCTCTCTCTCTCTCTCTCTCTCTCTCTCTCTCTCTCTCTGTCTGTCTGTCTTTCCATGCGTCTCTCTTTCTCTCGCTCATACACACAGTTACACATTCACTCTCTCTCTCTCTCTCTCTCTCTCTCTCTCTCTCTCTGTCTGTCTGTCTTTCCATGCGTCTCTCTTTCTCTCGCTCATACACACAGTTACACATTCACTCTCTCTCTCGTTCAGTTGATATTAACCTACTTTTCTCCTCCTCCAGCACCCGTTTCCATTCATCTACACAACCACTTTCCCTTCTTTAATTCATTCACTTTTTTTTTTTTTTTTTTTTTTTTTTGCTCTCTTTCTCTTCCTCTCCAGTTGTGTACCACTTTACCTTTCATTTCCACGCATCACTTTCTACAATACAGTTCATATTGTTTTTCTATATTACTCTAAGAATCTCTAGACATAAATTTCAAGTCCTTTTTTTAGGTCTGGCAATATGATGAAAACATTATTATTATATTCGTATGTAGTTCTACCTGACGCACACTGTAGACTGTTGTAGAAAAGGATTATTAAGTGAGAATTTATAGAACACAATGAGTGAGAAGTGCGATGCTGTTTATATTTATTTCTTCACTGTTTATCTTTAATATTGTCTCCAAGTTTTTCCTTCAACTTTCTGTGTTTACAGCCAACGCCCAGTTTTTACCTTCAAACACCAGTTTTCCCTCCTTCCTTGCCCTCGTTTTCTCTTCATCCTTGCTGAACCTTCTCTTAGTTACGCACCGTGCTTTTACTCTCTTCTTTTTACGCTTTGTTTTGTATATATATATATATATATATATATATATATATATATATATATATAAACTATTTATCAATAGATATATCTATTTATTCAACATATCTATGCATATGCCTAATTGTACACAAATATACAATATAATCATTTGCAAAAAATAATCTCTTACACATAGTAGGCCTATGTTTCTCCTGTGTGGGCTTCCTCACTTCTCCTTTTCCTTTTCTCCCTCCTTCACGAATAAGGCTCTGTTGTACCCCACGGGGAACTGAAAGGCGGAACTGCTGACCGTCTCACCACCATCCATATCATTTCCGACCGCCCCTCCCCTCCCCTCCCCCAGCAACTACAGTTAAGCCCAAAAGTCATGGACCAGGAGGCGTCCGGAATGTGAGTGAATGCAACAGGGACTGAATGAGTGAATGAAATATAGAATGAGTTTGGCATTTGAATGAGTGACTGTGGCAGGTAGGGAGTGAGTGAATCAGTGAGTGTGTGGGACAGGGAGTGAGTGAGTGTGATAAGGAGTTAGTGTGTGGGACAGGGAGTGAGTGAATCAGTGAGTGTGTGGGACAGGGAGTGAGTTGTGATAAGGAGTGAGTGAATCAGTGAGTGTGTGGACAGGGAGTGAGTGAGTGAGTGTTATAAGGAGTGAGTGTGATAAGGAGTGAGTGAGTAATGATGAACCTGTGCCTGTATGACTAGACAAATTCTTTAGTTCTTTTCATCTCCTGGACTGTCATACCTTCGTCCACCTGGCCCTTACCCTCATTGTCTGGGGAGAGAGAGTGAGTGAGATTGTGTATGATAGGGAATATATTTATGTATGTGTGTGTATGTGTTTGTATATGGCATTATGCTAGGTGTGTTAATGTGTGTTAATGCTAGTGTGTGTATATCTGTGTGTATCTATATTGTTGTATGTGTGGTGTGTATCTTTATAGTTATACGTGTGTGTGTGTTTGTGTATCTATATGGTTATACGTGTGTGTGTGTGTGTGTGTGTGTGTGTGTGTGTGTGTGTGTGTGTGTGTGTGTGTCTATGTGGTTATATGTGTGGTGTGTATCTTTATAGTTATACGTGTGTGTGTGTGTATCTATAGGGTTATATGTGTTGTGTGTATCTTTATGGTTATACGTGTGTGTGTGTGTGTGTGTGTGGCCAGCTGGCAGCCAGACCGGGCCAGACCTTTCACTAGGCCCGCCCCGATACTGCCCTCAACCCAACCTGGTCCTCATCTCTCTCTCTCTCTCTCTCTCTCTCTCTCTCTCTCTCTCTCTCTCTCCTATAATGATATATTCCTTACTTTCCACACGTTTTATTTTGTAATTTACAATCTCGTATTCACACTTTACTTTCTTCACTTGTCACTTCTTATTAACCTGTCACTACACATTATCTTTACTCTAGTTCCTCCTTTTACATAAACTCTTATCGACAGTCAATGAAAAGGTTTGTATAACTTAGTCGCTTAAAGACTTTAATATTATCTTGAGGTTGTAGATACATTTACTGATGTATGAGTATATATATATACAAACATGATCGCTATTTTCCACATGTTATACTTGCTAAAAAAAAATATACACATATATATAACAATAAGATATATAACATTGTGACCACCTGACAGTCTGTTGTTACCTTCCCTCAAATTCACCTTACTCTTACACTGTCTCCCTCCCACCGACCTCACTCTCGACTCACACTCTCACTCTCCACCCACCTACTTATAGTTTGTCCTCTCCCTCCCCATGCCCTACCTCCCCCCCACACCCTGTCTCCGAACACCCTACCTACCATCACTATCCTCCCTACTCCTTACCATCACACAACCTCCCCCTACCACACCCTGCCTCCCTACACCTTACTACCACACCCTTCCACCCTACACACCCTGCCTCCCTACACCTTACTACCACACCCTTCCACCCCACACATCCTGCTATACCACACCCTGCCTCCTACACCTTACCACCACACACCCTTCCACCCCACACACCCTGCTATCCTACACCCTGCCCTGCCTCCCTACACCTTACTACCACACCCTTCCACCCTACACACCCTACCACCAGCTTTCACTAAGACGAGGCCTGGGTTGCGTAGATGTATTTGTTTGTTGGGTTGTTTGCCTGTGTCGAAACCAGCAATGCGGAAGAAATGTATGGTAGTGATTACGAATGTTATTGAAGGTATTTGTAGTATTTATATTTCCATCCTCATTTTTTTATATTCTTCCACTCTGTTTTTTACTCAATTTTGTCCATATATATTTTTTATTTCATTTTGTCATCACTGAAGAATATGTTGGTATACGAGTTACTGGGAATGACAAGAGCACAGAATATTAGAGTTTTGGTTTTAGGTGTTTAGTATGTTACTGTTTCCATTATACCCACAGACAGAGGCCGGCACACACACACACACACACACACGACTCTTGGGACACACACACACGACTCTTGGGACACACACACACACACACACACACACACACACACACACACACACACAAACACAAACACACACACACACACGACTCTTGGGACACACACACACACACACACACACACACACACACACACATCGTTTAGTACCATTTACAGTTAGAAGGCGAAAGACAGGTTACCGATACTTGAGGTTAAAGTTAGTAACACTTACTGATACATTCATTAAACACCAAATACAGGATGGCTGGGGCGTCTTCTGAGTTTCATTAGTGTCAAACTAGGCTCAACAACAAGTGTCTTGGCTCCTCCAGCAATATATTACGTCGTCACATCTCTCATTTACCTCTCTCACAACACACATCGTTAACCAGGTTTTTTTGTTTTTGTTTTCTGGATTCGACTTTCTGATTCCCAAATATATACA
>JAWQEG010003161.1:12500-57500 GCA_033782935.1 Petrolisthes cinctipes
TTGATAACACAACAATTAATTAAGGGAGAAGTTTTGTGTTGGTAAATCTGGAGCAAACCGAATCCTCCAAACTATTCCAAGCAACAGAGCACCGTTATTTTTGCTCTTTGGGTCCTGTTTCCTGGCATACTTTGGAGGAATCAAGGAGCTCCAATTTAACCAAAGCGAATTACCTACCCCCCTTAAGGTCATATATGTCCGTGTGAAGAGAAAATATATACGTGTCATGGAGAATCATAATGTGTATAAATTAGGAATGTGGATGATCAAATTACTGTGTGTACAAGGAAATACAGGAATATAACTGAAATCAAGGATAAATTTATTTGAAAGTTAATGAATGTGATGAAGCGAGAATGAAAGAAGAAAAAGAATGTGGTAAGTAATGGAGTGTGAGGGAGATGAGAATATGGAATTATAAAAAAAGGAGAGGAAAAGGAGAGATAATACTGTGGACAAAGTATATAATAACTCAGATTTATAGTAGGTAGGAGTTTGTATGATGAAGTCAGGATGGAAAAGAAGGAAAGTGTGGGAGAGAGTGGTGAAGGAGAGAGAGGGAGAGAGAGAGAGAGAGAGAGTGCGTGCGGGGAGGGAGGGGGGAGGTCTAGGATGAGAGAATAAGTGGGTATAGTGAGAGTGAGGGGGAGAAGGGGAAGTGCCCAGAGAGAGAGAGAGAGAGAGAGAGACAGAGAGAGAGAGAGAGAGGGGGGGCGGCGGGGAGGGAGGGGGGAGGTCTAGGATGAGAGAATAAGTTGGTATTGTGAGAGTGAGAGGGAGAAGGAGGAAGTGACCAGAGTGAAGGAGAACCGCTATCAATGTGTTGGCTTGTGTTGATGATAATGATGATGGTACCTATATTGGGCAAGGAGTGGTGACGTCATGACAGGAAACTCCCCCCAGGCCGAAGCAAGCAAGGTAGTGGTGAAGGAAGGTATAGGGTGGTGGGGGGAACACACTGCTTGCTTTTGGAATGGAATGAGGATGTTAAGGGTGTGCGGGAATAGGGGGACAGGCTTGGGGGGGGGTTTAGGGGGGTGCGGGAGTAGGGGACAGGCTTGGGGGGGTGGGGGTTTAGGGGGGGTACGGGAGTAGGGGGCAGGCTTGGGGTGGGGGGGGTTTGGAGGTTGCTGGAGTAGGGGGGCAGGCTTGGGGGGTGGTTAGGGGGGTGCAGGAACATGGGACAGGCTTTCTACCCACCCCAAGCCTGTTCCCCTATTCCCGCACCCCCCCAAACCCCCCCCCCAAGCATGTCCCCTACCCCCGCACCCCCTTAATAATGTGTGTACCAATATTTAACAAGGACATCCATTTAATGTTTGGCCAATTATTCCAAGGACGAGAAGTTATAGTTAGTTAGGTACAGGGTATTCATTCAAGGTGTGTGTGTGTGTGTGTGTGTGTGTGTGTGTGTGTGTGTGGTGTGTGTGTGTGGTGTGTGTCTGTGTGTGTGTGGTGTGTGTGTGGTGTGTGTGTGTGTGTGTGTGTGTGTGTGTGTGTGTGTGTCTGTGTGTGTGGTGTGTGGTGTGTGTGTGTGTGTGTGTGTGTGTGTGTCTGTGTGTGTGTGTGTCTGTGTGGTTATATTTTTTTTTTTTTTTTGCTATCATCAGTGGTGTCAATTAAGAGTGTTGAGTGTTTACCTTGGTGGTGTGTGTGTGGTGACCTAGAGTATAATTATCTAATACGTTTTTTTGCTTCAAGTGATAGCAATATTTAAGAGGGATACTAAAAGCTTTTACCACTACGAGGGGTGTTGATGAGAGTAATATATAAAGTTAAGGGGGTGCGGTAGGAGGGGACAGGCTTGGGAGGGTTTGGGGGGTGCGGGAATAGGGGGACAGGCTTGGGGTGAGTGGGGGGGGGGGGTAGAATGCCTGTCCCCTATTCCCGCACCCTCCTAACCCCCCCACCCCCCCCCCACCCCGAGCCTGTGCCCCTACACCCGCACCCCCTAAAACCCCCCCCCACAAGCCTGTCCCCCTTAAGCTGGCCATACTGTTGGTTCTTTGATCTTTCCTGAATCTTCTTTATAATTAATTAACTGTGAAGGTTGATACTTACTTACGAGTACATAATAGGAACAAATAGATTACAACACCCATACAGTGGACAGTACAAGACCCTCTATAGAAGTCACACCACAAAACTACAGCAGAAACCACTTCACAACACCAGACGCCATTATGTGCACCTATGATAATCATCTCTCTTTCCCATTCGCACACGCGTGAAGATACGGGAGACCTTCGCTTCTAGAATCCCTCTTCTCTCTCTTTCCTCTCTCTCTCTCTCTCTCTCTCTCTCTCTCTCTCTCTCTCTCTCTCTCTCTCTCTCTCTCTCTCTCTCTCTCTCTCTCTCTCTCTCTCTCTCTCTGTGTGTGTGTGTGTGTCGATCCAGCCAAGAGATTACGCCGCTACTAACACGAGAGCTTAACCCGAGGGCAGTTTCTGATGTAAACTGGAGGTCGTATCAGACAAGTAGAAGGAGTTTACAGTCGGAATCAAAATTCGTGGTTAATTCACCAGCAGAATGAAATGAGACAATTTTATCTCTTAATAATATATATAGTTATTTTTTCCTTACTTATTCCAAACAATAATAATTATAAAGTAAGTTATGAGTTACTAAAGAATAGGAACAGAAGACACACGAAAATTTGTGATCACGATTGCACCTAAACCTAAACCTACTATACCAACCATGCCTTTCCCAAAGTTGCAATCATTTCTTCATCGTGATACCAAAACAACAACAACAAGTAGATTATATTGTCATGTTGCTTAATTACATGTATCAAATAATATGTGTATCAATTATCTTGTTGTCCATATGTTTCAGTTAAGGGGGTGCGGGTATACGGGGACAGGCTTGGGGGGGTGGGGGGTTTAGGGGGGTGCGGTTATAGGGGACAGGCTTGGTGGGGTTTTGGGGGGTGCGGGAGTAGGGAAACAGGCTTAGGGGGGGGGGATAGGTGGTTGCAGGAATAGGGGACAGGCTTTCTACCCACCTCAAGCCTGTCCCCCTATTCCCGCACCCCCAAACCCCCCCCCACGGTGTAGCTAAGGGGTTAACTGTTTTATCCTCAGTCGTTCAGGGCGGATTTTTTTTTTTTTTTTTATCACCCGAAATAGGAGCAGTGGGTAGAGTGTTGGTATTCAGGGTTAGTGGTGATGGAAGTCACTTTTATGGTCCACTGTCAGGTTCACTAGAGAGAATTATATATAGGCCTTTGGGACTTACCGGATAGTACAGTTGGACACATGAATGGGTGGTACAGCCCAAGTGAAAGATGGTCAAATTTCTCCCAATATCAAGTTCCTTAGTGCCAAATAGGAGACATCAGGGGCAGAAGTCAGTATTGAAGATGGTAATAAAAAGCAAGTATCTGATAATAGACACTGGTTACTCAAATGGACAAGTATCTTTCACCTGGGCTGTACCACCAATTCATGTGTCCAACTGTACGTATGCTTTTGGTACAGTCGAGCAAGTAGAAAGTGCAAGTAAAATATAAGTGAATATGGCCACATCTACTTGGCTACCACTCAAAATTTCAGTCAGTCACGTTCCACTTTACATTGGCTCTGGAGACTTAGTGATTCATTGATAAAAATACCAGGGTTTTCTACAAAGAAACTGAAAAATATTGCCATATACTTTCACATTTTTCTTGCACTTTCTACTTGCTCAACTGTACATACATTATAGAGCGCCTTGATTCCTCTCCATAGCATGCCAGGAAACAGAGTCAGAAGAATAAAACTAATGATGGCTTGTTGCTTGAAATAGTTTTGAGGAATCATTAAGTTTAGATTTACCAACACTGTACTTCCCCCGATCGATACCTTTGGCTGCTCGTAAGTCCTTCGGGTTTGACTAGGAATACTGTCATTATATTAGTCTCTATAGTAACCAAGATAGATAATTATTTAGACGAGGATTAGTTAGTGAACAGTACAGTATATATAGTAACCAAGATAGATAATTGTTAGACGAGGATTAGTTAGTGAACAGTACAGTATAATTATAGGTAGCCAAAATGCAGTGTTTAGAATATATATATAAGTCATATTCAATAACACTCTCACTACGACACTGTTCCTGAATAATTATGGCCTCCGGGAGCAAATTAAGGAACCCATCCCTACATGTCTCCCTTAGGCCTCCTCCCCTGATAACGAACCCTAAACACGGCCTTAGAAAGAGATATACACTACGATTACAGCAGAAGGTCAGAAACTCCGATATATATATAAGCCTTAATAACGTAGGATGTCAGGCTAACCAAAGCTGAATATTTTAATGACCTACACACCAGACCAGGACCAAAGTTGCATATTATATACTGTACACTCGCAATCCAAAATTTGTATCCAGGTCTTGTTGAAGTTTCGAATCATTTGACATACTAGTGAACCAATGATAACGCTTATCTTGTTTCATATTTGCTTGAGCTCACTTAGTACTCTTATCAGGCTATTCGAAGTAAGCTTGGATACATATTTTGGATTGCGAGTGTACATCCCATTCGTCAGTTTGCAATATTTGTTGATTAATAATATTATGTCCTTGAGTAAAGTTGTGAGTGAGTACAAAAAACCTACATTACGTGAGTAGTTAAAATCTGCCTTTACACATTCATTTTTTCTCTCTCAGATACAAGCTATAATGTTAAAGGGGTAGTAAGTAGTGGTGGCAAATCTGGAGCAACTAATTCCTCCTAACTATTCCAAACAACAGAGCACCATTATTTTTGTTCCTGTGGTTCTGTTTTCTGGCATACTTTGGAGGAATCAAGGCGCTCCAATCTACCCCTTAATACACCGTTATGGTTTATTTACTCTCGTCTCAGCCATTGTCATCCCATTGCCCAGGACTATTTATTTTTTTTACTTATGGTCCCTCGTCCTTTCCGCCCATTGTTGTTGTTGTTCACTGGGACCCTGCTGATTTCTTTATGGGCTGTCTATACATAACCTTTTCATTCGTTATAAAACCAGCTAAACTTAAGGCCACCAAACGAAGTGATATACCGTATAATATAATTTTATACACAATGGCAGGTATCATTACATAATATAGTATTCGTGGTACTCCTCTCCATTTTGACCCATGAGAAATTGCCTTCTATTTTATGCCAAAAATGTCTGGTATTGTATCTTGTCAGTTGGTGTGAAAGTCATCAAATGTCGGAATCCTGAAATATAAACAGAATTAAACAGAATTATCCACACACCTGAAATTTTTAACAAACATAAAAATTATCCACACAGCTGAAGAAGAATATTGCGACGCATTGATGTCTGTTACTCCGCATTAGGTAACACATCCGGTGTTAAATTATTAAAAATATACGGTTTAGTGAACAGTATAATATTTGTAAGAACAGAGAGCCTAATTACGATTCCTTTATTCGTATATGTTATGTAATGTAAAAGGGATCGTATACTTTTGGTACATTGGAACCCATTGATTCCTCCAAAGTAAGCCAGGAGACAGGACCAGATTAACAAAAATATTGGTGACCTGTTGCTTGGAATAGTTTGGAGGAATCAGTTGCTCCAAATTTACCAACACTGTACTTCCCCTCTATATGCTTCACGCTGGATATCAGGCATTCCAACAAAATTATCATTCCTGCCAACAAGGTCGACCACAAAAAAAAAAAAAAAACACACACACACACACACGAACACACACACATACGAACACACACATACACACACACGAACACACACACACACACACGAACACACACACACACACACACACACATACAAACACACACACACACACACACGAACACACACACACACACACACGAACACACACACACACACACACACACTCACTCACTCACATCAGGCAACAGAACTCTAGTGTATATCTTAGTGTTGTTTCAAAATATGGTCCCTTTTCTAATTAAAATACTCATGAATGAATAATTGTATATAATATTGTAGTGGTATACGGTGCACGGCTAGGGTTCCTCTCCTCTGTCTCGTATCATATAATATAGTGAACGTCCTTGCTCTCTCAGTCGCCTCCTTAATGTGAGACGTGAAGGCTAAGTGGACAGAGAGTGGGGGAATCCTGTAACACCATAGCTATGTGTCTGGTTATAGGTGGACACTGATATATATAACTGGCATATAGAAGGACAGTAGACGGTGTGTGTGTATGGAAGCGGTGTGTCTGGTATAGGTGGACACTGATATATATAACTGGCATATAGAAGGACAGTAGACGGTGTGTGTGTATGGAAGCGGTGTATAAGTAGATACTTAGGACTGACGAACCGGTATAGCTATAACAGTGGTGGAATTATTGTTGTAGGAGGTAAATAGAAACTGGTATAATTTGTATCTGTGGGGAGGTGGTGTATGCGATGGTATGGACGTACAGAGAGAGAGAGGTAATGTGGACAGTGTAGAAGGGGGTACCGGTAGTATAGTAGGACGGACAGTAGTGGTGGAGGAAATAGTCAGAAGCAGGTATGGGCAGTGGAGGAAGTAGTAGTTGGTAGTAGGTGTAGATAGTAGAGGAAGAATTCATAGTGTTGCCTGCTTGAATAGTGGTGTTGGAGGAAATAGCGTATACAGCAGGTATGGACAATGGAGAAACGAGTTATTTAGTGTAGGTGTATGTAGTGGGGAGGGAGTGGTGGCTGGAGGACCTTGAGAGTTGACTGGTGGTGGAGGGGTGTAACTGGATGGTAAGGGGCAGGGCTGGCTCTATTAGTAGAACTCTCAGCCCGAAATGGAGAGAGGCAAGGACAGGTTGAGTGAGGCACCACCGACCGAAATGGCTTTGTTTGATAGAAACTGTACCTGCAGGAAAGGAGTGAGAGGGACTTTGGCTGGGCAGGACTTGATATAGGGCTCGGCTGGGGTGGATAGGAAGCTCTTGGATGGGTATAGAAAGGTAATACTAGTAGGGCTTGAGTAGAATGGAGAGTGCAGTGTTTGACTGGAATGGATATAGAAGGGCTTGCAATAGACAGAAAGGATAGGGAAGACCTTTAATGGAATGGAAAGTGCAGGGTTTGGGTGCAATAGGTAGAGCAGGTTTAGAATGCGACAGAAAGGGCAACAGGACTTGGATGTGATAGACGATCCATTTCATGCATATATAGCCAGACAGAGATGGTCGGACAACAAGCATCATCAACTCTCCTGAAGGTGTTGTGATGAGAAGTGACCAGACGAACCAGCCAGCAGTGTTGTGGCTGTCAGGGTGGAGTGTTGCTCAGGTGGATAATTGTCTTTGTTGATTGTAGAGGCTGGCTCATTCAGGTGTGGAGGGAGGGATGGGATGAGGTGGTGGGGTGGAGGGAGGGATAGGATGAGGTGGTGGGGTGGAGGGAGTGGTGGGATGAGGTGGAGGGAGTGGTGGGATGAGGTGGTGGGGTGGAGGGAGTGGTGGGATGAGGTGGTGGGGTGGAGGGAGTGGTGGGATGAGGTGGTGGGGTGGAGGGAGTGGTGGGATGAGGTGGTGAGGTGGAGGGAGTGGTGGGATGAGGTGGTGGGGTGGGGGAGTGCTGGGATGAGGTGGTGGGGTGGAGGGAGTGGTGAGGTTGTGTAAGGAGGGAATGGTACGGTGTGGAGGGATGTGGTGATGGTGTTGATAGTGGTGATGGTGATGGTAGGTGTAGATGGTGGAGTTTCTGAGGGGTAGACACAAATATGGGGAGGCAGCAACACATTATAATTCTAAGCAAGAGATTCTGAAAGTGATTGAACCGTATATCACCTTAGGAATCTCACACTTAACATTTTCTTCCCAATAATTAATTAAATAACTTTCAGCTTTCGATTGTAAAGTGTATCTCTTTACGAAAGCAGAATTATCAGACATATTTTCATGCATGTGGAATACAGAAAAAAGACGATAAAAATATTGATGTAATTTTTACTGCTGTCAGTGATTCCAACACAACATATTTATGGATGTAGTTTTATTATAAGTATGATTTTGTGTCAAATTTAGTTTAATATAATAAAATAATGTATTATGAATGTATCTATCTAGGCATGTTAGTGTTTCTCTGTAATATCTCAGTTTTCCAATTGGACTGTCAGATTTTCTTGTTACGTCAGGTTTCGTACATTCTTCTAAATAGCAGATAAATATCTCTTTCTTAGGATATCCAGCACTTTACGTTGGGCAGAATGGATATATTCAATTAAAACAACTGAACATAAGTAAATGGACAAGAGTTAAGTTAATATTTCGATATAATTTGCTTAATGTAATGTGTCCTTCGAGTAAGCGAATGTTTTACGTAACGAAAAGCACAGACTATGAATGCGAAAAGAAATTCACCAACTTGCAGAAGGACAGAGAGGTCTATCAGTAATGAGGGCAAAAAAGAGATGTATGGCAGAGAAGACGAATGAGGAAGAAGAGATACCGGTGAATGGAAGAGTGACGGGAAAACATGGAAGACGGGCGGAAAGAAAGGCCATATAGGTCTGGAAGGAATAACAGAGAGGACAATAGAGAAGAATGAGAAGATTATAAAGTATATGTGTGTAGGATGGGGAAGGATAAAAGGAATGAATGGTAGGAGTGAGAAGTGAAGGGCGTGGAGGACACAGCCATAGAAACCTGAACAGTGAAAGGAGAGAAGAGGTTCAGGTGGAGGAGGTGGTGGTAGTAGTAAAGTATATGTAACCATTATTCAACTCAGGGAGGCACCTCGGGGCTGGACGGGCCTGGTGGTGGTGGTGGTGGTGGTGCTGGTGATGTTGTTATGGGATTCATTTGTATATTCAACAGTCAAGTACAGCCACAATCAAAATATCCACCAACACTTTCCTTCCATCGTGGTAAATATCTTGGTATATAAAGAACAACACGCGTATGATTTTGTAGCACTTCGTAATAATAATTGAGGGGTTGAGTTGACGTAAGGTGTTGTATTGTTATATTTTCATATGATACTGATCTATTTACACGATGGAAGTAAAGTGTCGGTGGTTATTTGATTGTGGCTGTACACTCGCAATCCAAAATTTTTATCCAGGTGTTGTTGAAGTTTCGAAACATTTGACCTATATACTAGTGAACCAATTACAACGCTTATCCTGTTTCATATTTGCTTGAGCTCACTTAATTAATACTCGATCAGGCTATTCGAAGCAAGCCTAGATACATATTTTGGATTGCGAGTGTACATACATACATACATACATTCATGAATCAGTCTGGTCGAGCTTTGTCAGCGTAGAAATGGCTGTTGTAATATTTTGTACCAATGTATGTATTTATAGTCATTCATGTTCCTTCATTTTCGTTGTGGTCTGATGAGGATAGTTTGTATGATTTGTTATTTCACTACTTATTATTATTATTCATATATTCATCATGGAAGGAATGGTTCTACATAATGTTTCAGAAGGAAAAACAAAAGTTAGTCGAAAAGCCTCACAAACATTGCTCAGGTTAATTAAAAGGAAGATAGTTGAATTCGATCCCCTTCATTAATAACTTCAAGAATTATCACCAGAGACTTGTTTTCCGCTACCATCTCCATTATTGACTTGTGCCGCTGGAAGTTGCCGACATTCTATCGACTTGTGTGCCTGACTGTGCACTATCTATTTCTCTGTCATTCACTTTTCATCCTTGTCTATATAAATAAATGAACCCACTTTCTCTGAGGATCTGCAGTTATACACAATATATTTTATTTTCGTATTCATAAACGTACTTATTCAGAAACACTTTTGCTATCTATAAATACTTATTGAAATTGTTTAAGGTAAGCGGCAACTAACATAACACCTGTAGTCTTTCAACAATAAATCGTCACACTGTACTGTCCTGTTCGTCATAACAGATAATTATAGACATATTTCATAAATTAAGCACCATTTTTTGTTTTGAACCATAACTGGCATTGTTTTAAAATTCGGGAAAAGTCGTCATTATAAGCTCGATCTCTATTAATGATTATATGGCTCAAGTTCTAATGAAACTAAACGAAATATTGTACCAAATGAATGAGTTCCCATGACTGACTATACTGCCTGTGTCCTCTATATATTGGTCAGAAGCTGTACAAGGAAAAGTAACAATTTGTTGTTGGCGATCTTACAAGATGTGATCTCATGGTCATAAATTAGCTTTAGAAATTGTTGAGTTTGTGGCTACCGACCTACGTGTTGTGGACGAAAGGAAACCTCGTGTGAATTATCGTATCTGCTCTGGGAATTCTTGGCGTAAGTCTCTCGGTCAGTGAGACGGACAGAGCTTGAAGTAGTGAGTGAGTGGCAGGGAGGGGAATGAGAGTAGAACCAAGGGAAAGCTTTGGTTATATATATGTATCAGAGTAAAGTGTGAGTAGCATGGTACTGTATAGGTGTAATCAACATACCTCAAACTACATACATCACCTTGACTTTAGTTCGTGCCTAAATTATTTCTTTGGTGTTTCTTTTATAAAATGTTTGTCGTTAACCTCTTACGATTGCAGGATAGATGACGTCTAATTGAAAATGAACTATGGAAAGCATAAATACTGTAAACTCTGCCAAAAATGAGAAGAGAACCTGGATAAAAAAAAATATAGCGTTGTGTTCAGGACTTTATAATGAGAAGAAATTATTATCCCCGATGGTAGTGAGTGTGTAGCCTCTTGGATACCACCCAGGAGTCATAAAAGGACCCATGGCATTCTTAACAAGGGTTGGGAATATATTATCAGATGAGGGTACGGAGATAATCATAAACATTGATACTCAAAACATGTCTGACCTGGAGACATAGAATTTGGTAATAGGATGAGTATTATTCCTTTCCCATCATAGTTACATGCAAGACTCTCACTTCAATTGCCGAAATGTTAGTAATTGTAATATATAACAATAGTGGACAAACAAACATGACAGTACAGTAATGTGATAATAAACTAAACATGCATTTTGGAAAGGGACACAATTACTGTATTAACTTCTTTGAATAAATTGTCACTTATTTTGATTATTAAGAAGCTCAAACCCTTTTAGCCACTCCCTTTTGTAACTATCTCTTGAAACTTATGATAATAATATCAGAGAAAATTATTTGAGAGTCACAGAGTACGATGCTCTGAAAATGACAAGCGAAATAATATCGTGACACTTATTATATGTTAGGTTTAGTTTTACCTTAACTAAAGAAGGAAACTTCCTCAGGGGTGGAAGGATGACTCTCCCTTGTTCATCATATTCCTCAGCGAAGCGAAAAGGGGAACAGCGAACGAATGTCAGGAAAAGATGAGGTATACGATGCATAGCACGTCTCATTGTGTTGTGTTGAAGTGGATGGAATGGTGTTTTGGTGAATTGGGAAGGATGTTGTGCTGAGCTGGGAAAGATCCTGTCGAGTTGAGAGGCAGGTGTGTTGTGTTATTACAGGTGTGTTGT
This sequence comes from Petrolisthes cinctipes, assembly GCA_033782935.1. NCBI lineage: Eukaryota > Metazoa > Arthropoda > Malacostraca > Decapoda > Porcellanidae > Petrolisthes > Petrolisthes cinctipes. The sequence continues at coordinate 23,912 of JAWQEG010003161.1, forward strand.
GGTGACATGAGAAGAGAAGATGTTGTGGTACAGGTGTGCTGTTTTGCAGGTGTATTGTCTTACATGGGTGTTGCTGTCCAGGGGTGGTGGTGTGTTGCAGGTGTGTTGCAGTGACGTAGGAAAAGAGACATATATTGCAGGTGTTTTGTGGTCCAGGTATGTTTTAGTGGAGGTGTGTTGTGCTACAGGTGAGTTGTTGTTCCTCACCAGGACAGCCAGCCAGCAGAAAAGGAAGGAGGAAAGGAGGGAGGGAAGGGGATACATGCTGGGCCGCCGCAGGTCAGGAGGCAGGGAGAGAAAGAAGGAGGAGGAGGGGAGGGAGAGAGGAAGAGAGAGAGGGAGGGAGGAAGGTACTACACTGGGAGGGAGGGAGGCAGTGAGGGCAACCAACACTCTCGCTTGCCGGGCTACTCCAGCTTCGCCTCACACCCGTCAGTCCTTCCCCAACTCTCAGGCTGTGTGGACGTGGCCCTCTTATCTCTCCAAATTTCTCACCCAGTGTCCTTCTTCAGTGCCTTCGTCATGAGGATCTTGGCAGGACTTATCTTCTGTGTGGCCCTTGCGTCAGCCATCCCAGAACCCCAGGGTGGAGGCCTCTTCCGAGTACGTGGTGCGAGTTGTGGCATTCTGGCACTGTCTGGCTCACTCACTCACTCACTCACTCACTCTCTCTCTCACTTTTATTTCATACTCGCTCCTTCACTCTCACTTCCCTGACTGATTGCTTTCTCATGTCTCTCACTCGCTCCATCTCCTGTGTGTGCCCATATAACACTATTCACACTCTCACACACACCTCTCACTCTCTGGCCTAAATCTCTCCTTTCGGTTTCACTTTACCACTCTGACTCTCACTCACCCTTCTTCCGTCCCGTTCCCCTCTCAGTAATATCCTCTCTCTATATCTTTCTCCTTTCCTTCCCCTCAAATGCCATCTCTCTCTCTCTCTCTCTCTCTCTCTCTCTCTCTCTCTCTCTCTCTCTCTCTCTCTCTCTCTCTCTCTCTCTCTCTCTCTCTCTCTCTCTCTCTCTCTCTCTCTCACCAAGTGCCATCCATACTATGAGAGAGCGTGAGGGCCAGACAATACCAGAAACTAACCCGATGCATGACCGATACTACTAACAAAGGGACTATCGTATGGTGACCCCAATGCATGAATAGGGCTAAGTCGTGTTTGAAGATTACCACACAATGCATTTTTTTTTATATCGCTCCTCGAGTTGTCTATATATATATGGTTTAAATCCCTATAAAGAGTTAAGAAACACATTGCATGCTCATGTCATTTCTCACCGTGACCGACCATTCATTGCTCAATATATATAAGGAAAAGTATAATTATGCAAAAGTGTAATTAATTCACTGCACCCGTAAGAAAAATACCATAATAACAAACCTTGCACTTGCCTGACCTTTGCCCCAATCTTACGAATAGATACCGCAGACAAGCGTAGACTAATAAGTAGGGATATTCCGTCATTCGTGGTCATATGTAAATAGTGTTGTCAGAAAATATAAAAATATATATTGGTTGGTTTAGTTAGACACAGTTCGTCACCGGAAGTGTTGTATTTTGATGATGTTTCAGGTTGTATGGAGTGTAAAGTGGAAGTGTACATATAATCACTACGGTTCTTAACAAGTTACTTTAATATTATACTACAAATCCTATATCAGTCACTTCATGGATGAGAAATAATACCGACCATTCTTCTTACACGTCCGTTTCCCAGATGATGTTTACTGCTCATACTACGATAAAAAAACTTTCTTTGCCTGGACGTACTCCGTTGTTGTTATTATAGGTTAGGTGGTATAGGCGGTGGTGCATGGATGGGAGGGCAGGGAGGGCAGGTAATGTTGGTGCATGGATGGGAGGGCAGGGCAGGGCAGGTTATGTTAGGGTGTGGTGTGTGTTGTTGTCCTTCCCTTGGCGACTCCTATACGACGAATCACCCTTTCTGGGAATATAACCAATTTATTATTATTATTATAGTTTAGTTGATGCTGTTGTTGTCTTTATTATTTAGTTCTTTGGTTTTAACGGTATAGAATTTGGGTGTCAAGGAGTGGTGTTCCATTTCATTGATATTGAAATAAGTTCAGAATGTGTTAGGATTAATATCATAGGTTCTTCATGTATCTCTGTAATATCTTAAGTACAATATGGTTCTTCCTTTTAACGGGTAAAAAAAATAAGCACATCACCTCTCTGAAAGTTCACGATAGCACTAAATATTTGAACTTCCATGATGGACAGATTGAGAAACTTCCTGTATCAGTTCCCAAGATGATGACAGAAAAGTAAAATATTATAACTGTTGACTGAATCTAATGAGAAAGTCGAATGAAGTCCGTCTGTTGGTGTCTTGTCGTGTTGATGGGGCTGTCTGCTTGTCGAGTCACCTGCCTGTCTACCCTCTTGATAATGCTGTGGTCTTTCTTGACATTCTTCTACTTTATAATAGCTTGCTTCCTTGTTCTTCCTGGTCCGTTGCCTTAATCTTAAACTTAATTGAGTTAGATTGGGGTTGAATTAATGTCTGTATGGTGAAGTGTAAGTATGCATTTTGCAGGTATGGAGTTTCTGTATGTGTAATGTATGTTTATATGTGTTTATTTCCAAGAGCGTACTAGTGTGTGTGTGTGTGTGTGTGTGTGTGTGTGTGTGTGTGTGACAGGGTGTACGTACTAGTACCTGTACGTGCCGGCGTAATTTGAGTGCACAAGCGTATACCTTTGCATGTATACTGAATACTAGTGGATCATGACTCGCTTCGCAGATCAGCAACTCCCCGAATCATCTGACATATCTCTCTATTAAGTTACACCATCCAGGGACATGAGAGTTTGGGACACCACAGCGTAATGTGTCATAAATCGTCCGTAGAGTTTATATATAGCTGGTCGGGTACAGTCATGAGCACTAATAAGTATACAGCTCTGGTTGAAGCTTCGAAAAGTCCCATTCACCAACAACAAACTAATTCCAATGGAGATCTTATTGTGGATTTATTTACTGTCTCTAGCTAGGTATTCGAAGCACACCTGGATATTTATTAGTGCCAATCTTGGAGAATTGTTATATTATTATTTTTTTTTTCCCCGGCCTCTGAGGTGAACGTCACTTATCCTACTCACTCCTTGCCAAGTTACTCATGTGGATCAATTTTTAGTCTTCTTGGTAAAACCGTTTTGTCTGTATTTAATATATTAGTATCGATGTGTGTACACGGACTTACGTATAGTCGTCAGCAGATATTCGTCCCATTCAGCTCAAGTGAGAGGAGCCTGGTAATCTGCTAACACACTATAAGAGTTGACAAAATATGAATTAAATGCATAATACTGAAGATCATTAGCCATTTAAATCATATATCCTTTTCAACTCTCATAGTGTGTTAGCAGATTACCAGGCTCCTCTCACTCGAGCTGACTGGCACGAATTTATGTTGCCGGCTGTATGTATGTACCTCCTTGTGTGTTTGTGTGTGTGTGTGTGTATGTGAGTTGCAGCCGTACTCAAGCAAACCCTTTCCTTCCTTTGTCTGTTGAGAGCCTTGTAGCGAACATTGCCCCTAGTACTTTGACCCTTTACCAACACAAGTAGTTTATAATACATTACATTCTACTCTATATGATGAAGGACAAGTTAAGAGGGTAGTGACTTGGAGTCTTACTTAATTTGGAGTCAATGTAGGCCTCCAAACTCAGCTATAAAACAACACATCCCCTGTATAATTCCATATGGAGAGGTTCTGTTTCCTGGCATAGTTTGGAGGAATCAGTAGCCTTCCGATTTCCCATAATAAGTTACAACGGTTTACTTGCTATTTTAGATAACAACCCTAACTAAGACGAGCTAATATTATCGGGACTGGTTCGGTGGTAGTTTGTGTTGTGGGTGTTGGCCAGGAGTTAGTTAACTTGGCATCCAGTAAGGAGGGAAAGGGATGAATATATATACTTTCCACTTGGCCTGCAACCTGTTCAGAAGTTGGATAGTAAGGTTCCCCACACACACTCCCACTCCCATAAGGTCCAATTTTGTTGTTATAAAATATTACACACACATGAGGATGAGAACTGAAGAGGAATAAAAGATAAATCACCCTAAGCCTGATAGACCATGTTGGATGAGAAGGGGATGGGGGTGAAGTTGAGAAAGAGGAGGGACAGCAAGCATGAAGGAAAGAAAATTAAAGAAGGGACAGTTGATGAGGTACATGGGTCCGAATGGTGCCCAAACCCTTAAGGAGACAGTATACTTTTGTTATATTGGAGAACCTTGATTCTTCCAAAGTATCCTCCACCTCCTCTTTATCATACCTCTCCCCTTCTTCTTCGTCCTCCCCCCCCCCCTCCCCTTCTTCTTCGTCCTCCCTCCCCCTCCCCTCCTCCCCTTCTCCTTCCTCCAACCTCAACACACACACACACACACACACACACACACACATACACTCAGACACACATACACAAACAAACACAGTAGAAAATTAAGTTTAAAGGCACAGATGGAATGACAAGCGGCTTCCTGCCTTCGAGTGGAGGAAAGAAAAATACAAAAACAAATATACTGTACTCAGTTTACTTTGCTGTGACGTGCATGACTGTGACTGCATCCAACAGACACTGATATATAGGTAACATTAGTGACATGATTACATTTCATTCCAGAGTGTCTCGTCAGTTACAAGTTGTCATCATAATACATTCATTATTATTTTTATTATTATTATTATTATTATTATTATTATTATTATTATTATTATTATTATTATTGTTATTGAAATAGTCATTGTTATCATTTGTACAAAACGTTATCATACTGTCATTTTGAAGACTCGGCAGTGTCACGAATTATTTTTATGAAACAGAGTGCTTACACATAAAACCAAGAAATCTAAAAGTTATAATGTTTTTGTGTCAATGATTTTGTTAGTGTCAGTGTAGCTAATAGAGAAGATTAAGTTTCTTTTTTAATGAATTACACTTAGTATATATAGCCTTAGTAGTTTATTTTGCCGTCCAGTTTGTGTTGGTAAATCTGGAGCAAATGATTCCTCCAAACTATTCCAAGATTCTAAACACCATTATATTGGTTCATGTGGGCTTGTTTCCCGGGCATACTTTTGGAGGAATCATGGCACTCCTTCAATGTAACACAAGTGAATTTCCTCCTTAACCCCATTAATGATTTTCGTGCGGTCGATAATCATGACTAATATTTTATACTGCCCCAACCTTCACCGGGCAAGGAAGGTCTCCAGATGAATAGATTAGCCGGCATACATACACTCCATTTCAACATGAATTGGTCGTTGTCATTATTTTGCAAAGGTGATTGCCGTATGTAAATGTTTATGTTCTCTAAAACCAAGTGCGACGATGAGACACGAATTGTAGTATCTATTATTATTATTATTAGTTCATTATTAGTTCTTGTGGTATTTGAGAGAGAGAGAGAGAGAGAGAGAGAGAGAGAGAGAGAGAGAGAGAGAGAGAGAGAGAAGAGAGAGAGAGAGAGAGAGAGAGAGAGAGAGAGAGAGAGAGAGAGAGAGAGAGAGAGAGAGAGAGAGAGAGAGAGAGAGAGGGAGAGGGAGAGGGAGAGGGAGAGAGAGAGAGAGAGAGAGAGAGAGAGAGAGAGAGAGAGTTCTTGTGGTATTTGAGAGAGAGAGAGAGAGAGAGAGAGAGAGAGAGAGAGAGAGAGAGAGAGAGAGAGAGAGAGAGTACACAGTGACTGTCTGGGTTGAAGAAACATTTGGTGTGTGTCATGACAACGATTATTAGACCTGAGATTGTAATGAAGTAGAAAGAAAAGAAAGAGTTCCCGAATCGTTAATGCTTTCGTATAATATTATTTTATATTTAACGGGACTCACTTCAACAGCAGCTTGTTATATATTATTGTACAGTCGGCGTCAAAAGTTGTGTCTCCTCACTTAGCGTTTCTTGAAGGATAACATAAAGGATAATTATCAAACCAATACATTCACCAAACAGAATTACAATATCCAGGAGTGAACTAATATACTCTGGAATTTCATTTTACAAGCCTTCGTGAAACTTATATTTCCTTCCATACGATACTTCACGACTTGACAGATGTGGCGACAGGACATTTACCACCGACTGTACATATTAAAACAAACGACTGTCGAGAACTGTATCTATCTATATCTTATGTCTTGTACGAGTGAGAAATGGGACAGAGGAAGGAGAATAAAAACATAACATTCCTCTTCTCGTGTCTTGTTGGGGGAAACGATTGCCGAGCCTCACCGAAACCAGGAAAACAACAGGAAGTTCAGCTGGAAATTACCTCTTTTTGACTTCACCCGCCAACCTTACATTAAGAACAACCGCGTAGGTGGTGGAAGGGTTGTAAGCGATTTTCGCAACCCTCTCTTTCTCTCTCTCTCTCTCACTGTCTGTACATGTAAGGGAGCGTGAGAGGCCAGACCCACCAGGCACCACCACTCACTCTCAGTCGAGGAGAACATTGTAAACTCTTCATTATTCCATGGTTAATTTTCTATTCCTTTTGACACACAAACAATTGAGTGTAGCAGATATTCTAGTATTTGGAAAAGTACCCTCGATCCCCTTAGTGATCATGTGCTGCTGTCAAGAAAACTGACCCTATTAAAGTAGGTATTGTGAATTGTTCTCTGATGATGAATTTGGCAGATGAGAATTTCTAATGCTTTGTCCAGCTTTGTTTGTGGCGTATCACTTATGTGTGTTCAGCAGTGCCTCATATTATTACTGTGATGTTACTAACCTCGTGTAACTCATAAATACCACAACCCTCGATCACTCCTACGCCAGAACAGTTATTAAAATGTTCAGTGTCCTGCTAAACATTCGGACAAGTTTACCGAAGCCACTGACTCATACGTTTTTAAAGATCAATATAGTGTGTGGTACAGTGTGTAAGTAAAAGACTGAAGATTATTAACAGTGTGATCCAGTCTCCCTCAGATAGGCTTCAAACCTGAACGAAAGGGTAAAGTTTGACAGGTACTCGTGTTGGTTGGGGAGACATATAAAGCGAAAGTGTAAGAAACTGGAGACTCGTGTTATGTATCCAACCAACCAACCAACCAGTGGGACCTCAGAAATAAAGTTGGTGAGAAAAACATAATATCAAGGAGTCGGTGAAAAGCAGCTTGGACGCACCGGCTCAATAATAATAATAATAATAATAATAATAATAATAATACCTTGAAACTGTGGTAAATTATATATGAACCTTTATGAGTAGATGCCGTTGATGTTATTGTGTACACAGTCATATCATCAAGGTATATTTATTTTTATTAGAGGATACAGACGAGTCGGTGTGCCACGACTTTTTCCCTCGACAACTTGGTGATATTTTCCGTCGGATAACTTTTACTGGGCACATATAGAGTGACCTGTTCCTCGCCTCGCACCACAGGCTATCGAAGAAGGAGAAAGGTGGTGGATGCAGTTTGGTCGATTCATAAGCATCGAAGAAGGAGAAAGGTGGTGGATGCAGTTTGGTCGATTCATAAGCCCCCTCCTCCTCCTCCCAGTGTCCAGCAAGAGATAACTGTTAGGTAACGGGGACTCAGCTGGCCTTCGATACTCTGTGCACTTGCTTATTATTAAATCATTGCTTTGCTTGTATGTAACTGTTACTGAGAGAGCTAAAACTAAATTGTAGTGAGATTATTGTTAATGCCTCATGAGTAAATATTTCTACCATTAGGATGCTCTCGTTAAAAATGTGCATCATGTTTTAAAGACGAAGCCAGAGCCATACCCAAAGATCTTATGTCCGATGAGGTGTTGCCACAGGTTGTAAGAACGTAAGGTAAATATGTCAGTAGGTCTTCAACTATAATAGATTTACCGTCTCTGCTTGAATAATCTGTTTACAGTAATGACCCAAGTTATGTTATGTTAGTGCCAACAGGGTATAATAGTGAGCCTTATAGTGATTTGTCAGTACACGTGAGGGGTTGGTTACTTACACGTGCTTTACAACAGTATCGGGCATCGTCGTACCTCAGCTACCCGGGCACTCAACAACGGGTCAGTTTTGCAATAGATCAACTGTGTATGTACCTTCGCCAACCACTTTGTTTGTTGCTTGGAGTAGTGGTTGGTTATCGTTAATGTTTTGTAAAAGATTCGTTAACGGTAGACTTCCTTCACGTATTTTGTTATGTTACCCTTTTGTAATTTATTAGTGTTACTCCCGTCACACACTCGTAACTCAGAATGAACCGTGTCTTAACTTTATTGTTTGACTCACTGCCTGTCCTTCCAGCGTTCTCTCTGTAAATACTAAATGTAAATACTTCAAATTGTCGCCTGTGTTTCCTATTCCCCATGGCTTTTACTTGCCAACACAACTCAGTCCAACCTACAAAATCACTCAGGTTTGTTGTTGTTGTTGATGTTGGACTGAGTGGTTGGTGTTGTCGAGTAAAGGTTGGAGAAGAGATCAGCAGTGGCCCAGTAGTATTGTGCCACATTTATTTTCTGTTATCTGCGCCGCTATGCTTATATGGTGTGGGCTGGTGAAAAACTGGATAGGAATGACCTTCCTTTAAGTTCTGTACAATTAGGTTGACAGATTGTACTGCAAGTTCTTGTTGTGGCCTTGTGCAAGTAGTTTGGGACAGCAAAGGCTATAATAAACACGTGCCTCCTTTATATAAAAAAAAAAAAAAGTACACACCCCATAGGTTTGAATGATGAAAAGAGACTTGGAAGATACTTTACTTCTTAACCTCAGTCTAGCTCGTGTTTCTTCAAGTTTCCTACATATTGAGGTTTATTATCTCTACAGAAACGTCAGTGGTCAATATTTAGCTTGTTCTGTAGTCTATTTCAATGCTTATAACACACACACACACACACACACACACACACACACACAGACACACGTATAACGAAGAAATGGGGGGGTGACAACCAATCAAAAAATAAAATATACACTTCTTAAAAAGTACCCAGAGTTCCGGAACGAGCCTGTAACTTTCGATTCTGAGGTTAAACAAGCGAACCATAAATCTCCTCTCTCTCCTCCCAACGTTGATACTTGTTTACTTCCTAGGCTCCTCAGAACGAAGGAGTGTTTGTTGACCTAAGACCCTGGTGGTGATGTATGGTGGTATTACTATAGGTTGGGAAATCCTTCAGCCGTATCCTTTCGTTGTCGAGCTATATATTAGTTAACGGGAAGATGATGTTATTTAATTGAATAAAGCCGTCACAGTTATAATGTATTATAATGCAACCTGTGGTAATTTTGAAGACTAAACTCTGTAGCTCATTAATCAATCATGACTGTTTATGTGTGTGACCATCCTGGGAAGTGTCCATACTGTTGTACTTCTGGCTTTGTTTGTGAAGATAGAACTATATACATCCCGGGTATAGGCTATTTACTATATTTCAATTCAAGTGTATGGATCTACTTTAACACTCCCTGGCTCGTCACTTAAGATTAAACATAATAATAATGAACGGTTATAAATGAAATGACTGAACAACATAACCGCGATACATACACGAACAGAATAATTAAATTGCCTCTACTGAACTTGTGCTTCAATCGATTATTATTATTATTTTGTGTGTGTGTGTGTGTGTGTGTGTGTGTGTGTGTGTGTAAGACCCTAGCTAGTGCACTCGATTATTATAGCTAGTGTATATACATTGAATTTTAACAAACTTATCTACTGTACATTCACTCAACTCGCATTACAACCCCATGAAGGCATTTTCACAACAAAACAACAGCAACCACAACATGCATGTATATTATTTAGGTGTACGGTGGTCGAGGTGAGGTCATGTTGTAAGGTGGTGGCCAGCCCCAGCCAGACATTTACTTACTAGTGACCATCGTGCAAGAAAAACCAGACACACAGGACAAGTTGGAAAGTGAAAGGATCCGACGACGACGACTCGTTCTCTAGCCATTCGAGAGCAGTTTATTTTTTTTATTTTTTTTATTTTTTGCTCTAATCTAGAATACTCGGGGCCAGTGTTTGTTTGTTTCTTTGTTTTTTCTGCCTTAGTGGTGGTGCGATCTTTACTTTTTATATAAACAGGAACTACTAGAGTGTGATTAATTTCCCCTAAGGTGGTTTTAAAAGTACTTACCTCAGTCATAATTATAGTTTTGTGGTTTTTTACTTCCTTCCTGTTTTTGTTTATATTGGAACTTGATTAGGAGAGAAGAGACAGATGGATTGGGAGGGGGAGAGAGAGAGGATGCAGTATAGGTATGAGGGAGAGGGTGCAGTATAAGGGAGAGAGATGGAGAGGGTGCAGTATAAGGAAGATGGAGAGGGTGCAGTATAAGGAAGAGAGAGAGGGAGCAGTATAAGGGAGAGAGATGGAGAGGGTGCAGTATAAAGAAGAGGGAGAGGGTGCAGTATAGGTATGAGGGAGAAGGTGCAGTATAAGGGAGAGAGATGGAGAGGGTGCAGTATAAGGAAGATGGAGAGGGTGCAGTATAAGGAAGAGGGAGAGGGTGCAGTATAGGGAAGCGGGAGAGGGAGCAGTATAAGGAAGAGAGATGGAGAGGGTGCAGTATAAGGAAGAAGGAGAGGCTGCAGTATAGGGAAGAGGGAAATGGTGCAGTATAAGGAAGAGGGAGAGGGTGCAGTACAAGGGAGAGAGATGGAGTGAGTTGATGTATTTTAGGGTGTGTACCAACAAGTGTGTCGTGCCCCATGCAGGCTCTTTATTCCTCTCACTCAAACCTTACCAGAACGAAGGTGAAGCTATCTATCTACCTTCACCACCTTGCCCTTCTCGATACTCATATGCTAACTCTTTCGTTGCCTAATTCCCTGTTTGTTATGTCTGCTAAGGCTACGTGATTAGTTCAGTTTGCTTTCTTTGTAAATATATTTATCCGTAAGATTATGCAAGACGTTGTATGTGAATTTTTATTATTTTATTTTATCAAAGGTGGGCTTCGTGACAAGATCTTTATACATGGTATTTGTTAAAGCATACTATTGTATCTCGTCTTTGGATTCATGTATAGATTGTTAGTTACTTTTTATGGAACTTGTAAATAATTTTCTTCCATCACAAACTCGGTAACCACAAAGAGCCTACGATTATTAAGACGGAAGGTTTTGCGATTCCCAAGTTCTTTGTATTTGTAATGAATGTTGTTTAGTGCTGGACTGCTTTTAAAAGTGATAAGGCCTCACTGAGAGCTTCGTCATGACTCCCCAAGGCAAACGAACAAGGTCATTCTCTCCAGATGAAACCAAAGGGGAAGGAAGGAGGAAGAGGAGGAGGAGGTGGAGGGGTAAAGGGGGCGCATTATCATCATCAACAACAACAACATCGTCGTCCACCTCGTGCCACCACCTGTGCTTAGGGTTGGCCAATAAACCCAAGCCAGTTTGAGACGCAGCTGAAAGTAAAAGTGAAAGTGGGATAAAGAAAGTTGGAGACGGGCACAGAGGTAGTGTGGGGGGTGAAAGGGGAGGAGGCTGGACACGATGGAAGAGAGAGAGAGAGAGAGAGAGAGAGAGAGAGAGAGAGAGAGAGAGAGAGAGAGAGAGAGAGAAGACCTGGGTGAAGGGAGAATTTTGGCCGGTGCCTTAGGGAAGATGGAGAGGCTGTTTGAACTGGGAGATAATGTTAATGGTCGGAGAGAGAGAGAGAGAGAGAGAGAGAGAGAGAGAGAGAGGAGAGAGAGAGAGAGAGAGAGAGAGAGAGAGAGAGAGAGAGAGAGAGAGTGTGTGTGTGTGTGTGTGTGTGTGTGTGTGTGTGTGTGTGTGTGTGTGTGGTGAAAGGGGAGGTGAATGAAGCCTCTGGAGAATGTGGTACTATAAAAAAAATATGATGGTTGGATAGAGTGATGAAGAAGAAGATTAAATAAATGCACCGAACAGTGTGAATATAAATGAATGTGGGGATTGGATGGACAGTGAAGAAAGTTGAATAGAAGTTACTGAAGAATGTGTGGCAAATAATAAGGTGATGGTTATAAGAATTCGAGGTTCGGTAATCAAGTCCTTTCCTTTTGTCAGAAGAATAATATTAGATTTTCTTTTGTTTTGCTATGGATGTGACGTGTGGTTTGTCTTTGTAGTGTACAGTGAATGAATGCAATATTATTATTATTATGTCTTGTTTAATCTCACAGTGTAAAATGGATGTAATATTATATCTTGTTTAATTTCCACAACATAATATCCTTGAAGTGTTCGTAAAAGTTCAGGTCCAATAATTTTAATATTTTAGTTCCGTTGTTTCCTGGAATCAGAGGCCATATCCATCTAAGGAAAACCTAATGTGTATCTGTAAGCCGTACATCAACCATGACGTGTATCCAATAATAAACCTAAAAAAAAAAAAAAAAAAGAATGGAAATACAATGCTACCGATTCTTCGACTGTAAATATTATGGATGAGGATATTTTTTTTTTTATATCCCCCTGTGTGTGTGTGTGTGTGTGTGTGTGTGTGTGTGTGTGTGTGTGTGTGTGTGTGTGTGTGTGCAATAAGACAATAGCTTTGTTTACCTTGATAAAAAAAAATGTTAATGGTAATGTTTATGGTGTTTCTCAACGTGAGGTAATAGTGCAAGTGCTCCTTATTACACTCCATGTCTCATTTAGATTTTCAGAACGATTGGTTGGTTAGTGAGTTAGTTACGTTAGTTGTCGACATGGTACAGTGTTTATAGTTAAGTATGATTATATTTGTTTATTGTATTACGTGGTTATTCCCTCAGTAAAGCTTTGATGAACCACCAGTAAATAAATAACCCCAGGATTAAAACTGTAGGCTTAAGTTAAGGACACACGAGTCTGTAAACATCCATAATAATAATAAATAATAGTGTTAGAATTCGATAACTATAAGTATTTGACCAAGGTTGTTAGGGAGGGAGGTGCATGAGTGTAGGTGTAATATTCCCCTGCGCTCATGTTACGTAGAGGAGAGAGGGCCAAGTTATATATATGTATGTATGTATGTGTGGACGGCAGAGAGCTAGCGTTGAGTTGCGTAAGGGGTAAATGCGATACTGTGTTATTCTCTGTGGTCCAGCCTTTAGTATGTGGCTTATGATGATGATGATGGCTTCTGTAGACCACGTGACGAAGCATTTATTTGATATCCGGGTATGTTTGTTTGTCTGTGTTTGTTTGTTTGTTTGTGGCGAGGTGCATTGACGTTTTTTTTTTTTTTTTTTTTGCTCTCTCTTTTTTTTTTTTTTTTTTTTTTTTTTTTTTTTTTTTTTGTCCGCCAATAAAACATGTAGTAGTAGTAGTAGTAAGTTGGCTATAATGGCAGCAGCTCTATAGTTAGTCTTTCATGTGTCTAGTGAACCATTGCTTGCTTCCTCAACTTGATGGTGTGGTTCGAGTCAGTAGTAGACAATGTATTACAACAGTGATCGAGGAAACATAATAGTAAAAATTCGAATAAAAAAAAAAAAAAAACCTTGCATTAATGATTACAAAGTTTTACCATGTTAAGATAAAAATGTCTATTGATCTACATAAAATAATGATTACAAAGTTTTACAATGTTAAGATAAAAATGTCTATTGATCTACATAAAATAATAATTACAAAGTTTTATAATGTGAAGAGAAAAAACTGTCTCTTGATCTTTTGAACTGACTATTATCCTTCCTCACATGACGTATCAGAAATAAATAATAACTTTAGAAATATATTGTGTACAGCCAATGCATATTTGTGTGCAGACGTAAATAATAATACTTTATAATTATTGCGTAAGTAGTCGAGTAAAAGCAGTATATAATGACAGTGATTGTAGGGTATAATTATGACAGAGACTGCGGTTTGACATCTAGCATTTTTATTGGTGTTGTTGTGTGTGTAGTTGTGTGTGTCTTTCCCGGGTAAAAGTATACGCAACACTTGAACAGCTCGTGGTGTGTATAAAGGCAGCAGCAACAACAAGACAGTCACAGCAATAAAATCCAAGACGAGGGGGTTTATTACGATACAGCAGGCAGGGTTGCTTTCCCGTGGAGTCTGTCTGTCTGTTTGTTTGCCTGTTCCCTCCTCACCTCAAAAAATGTCATTCCCTTTTTCTCAAGTAAAATATCCACTTCTTCTCTTTCTCATATTCCTTCTGTTTTCTAACCTCTAATAATTTTTCTTTTTGCTACCTTTCCCCCTTATTCTTCATCAGTCCCCTTTTTCCCTCGACTTCTTTATCTATACTCTTCCTCTGCCTACTTTCTAAACAACCCGTGACTAACCTGAGAAGAATTTGTTTTATTTGTGGATTGGCGGATGTTGTGACGCGTAACTGAGTGGGCGTGATGTATCGTTTTTTAGACAAGGTAAATTTCAGCATGTTTACCTTCGCGTTTAAAAAGAATATATTAATAGTTATTCCTATTAAGTTGGGTTATTACAGAGTTTTGCTTCTGTTTGGCTCTCCAGGACGTTTAGGGAGTGTTTTGGTGGATGGAAAATCGACACTGAACTGAAACATTTACCCAATAATCGCAGGGCTGAGAGACATTTGTTGCTAATGATGTCAAAGTTTCAGTATCCTCCCGCATCTGATAATGAATGTGATAAATGGAAAGGGAATAACCACACACAGATGGGAACACAAATAATGGACAGAAGAAGGCAAAACAAACAAGTGGAAATATATATTGAGGACAGAAAGCATCACAAGCAGGTGAAACATGACCAGGTGATGATGAGGAGGAGAAATGTGGAAAGGAGAAGGTGAAGGGAACGAGACAGCAGTAAAAGTGTAAAGTAACAATTAACTCCATATAAAGGCACAGTCACGGTGAAGGCTGGAAGGGTGGAGAGGTAGGTAGGTAGGGAGGCAGACATACTGACCATTAAGGCAGCTAGCTCGTGGGAAACAAAGTTGACGCCTCATTTAAGCTCATTAGGCTACTGACCAAGGCGACTGACAGACCGACCACCATGTAAATGTTTGCTACTTGTACTGGCTAACACAAGGCAAAAAGTTCATCCCGTTTATTTTCTTTCATCAATAATGTATTATTTCACTTAAATATGCATGGTGTAGAGTTAACAGAGAAACATTTGTGTAGTTTTCTTCTGGTGTACAGTATATACATTATCTATACGTGTATTTCTACTATCACTCAATAGTTAGCCACATTTATCGATCCCGAGCAGTATACACCAGTGGATCTGTCATCATGTGTTACAAATTTATTAATCCGGAGTAAGCAGGGTTCATGAACGGCACCATTCTTTTGAGAGTAACATTATATAAACATTACACCGGTCGAGATAAATGACCATTATCTTCAGAGTTACAGTACACTTGGTTTGGTTGGGGGAAGTGAAAGTTTTACTGGGGACTGTATGGCATTCGGAGCGATAGAAAACAGTGAGTGATGGTCATTTCTTTTCATGGGTCTTTGGTAAGGTTTCCACCCATAAAAGTCTTGTTTCTGTCAGGCTATTGTACTAAACGTGGAATGGTTACCTGAAAACAGTAGTCATTGGTGTAAGCTTTCTTTGTCTGTTGTAAAGATCAGAATATAAAAATACTGACCGAAGTTATACATTATTGTTTTTCTGAAAAGTGTCTAGTTTCGAAAGTCGAATATAATAGTTTTGATTTATTGTAGTATATGTTTGTCTGCTATCGAAGTTTTCCTCAACCCTATATTTTGGACACATCACTCAGTACATATTTTCTCTACCTTGCCTACTCAGTGAGTCACATTTACGCCATACGTCTTTCTTTACCTCCTTCTTTCTCTGACAGTGTGACCATGTAAAGGTGTCAGTGTGGCCAGAACCCCACCCACTGCTCCAGAAACCCTTAACTTGGGCGGAAGTGGCCATGTAGTGGGTCTCGTACAGGTGGTAAAGGAGGTTGTCAAGTGTTACGATAGTAATTACCAGAGTAGCCAACGGTACTCTGATAACGGAACTAACCTTGAACCTCACCAAGATGGAGGACGATTGTGTCACAACTTATTGGAGTATCTCATTATTAAGATAATTCCTTTATATAATATCTTTAACATTATAAAAATGATTGCTGTTGTAGATGAAGTACTATTGATAGAAAATGGTATTCAGAGCGAAACCATGATAAACACTTTATATGTTATGTAACTTTAACCAAAATATACAGCATGGACCTGGTTCTAGTACTTGTTACATTGTAAATGTTTTTGCCAATTATAATTTTTCTCTGTAGTAGCCACTCGGATAAATGCGATAAAATTAATATAAATTATGTAAAACTAGTAACAGTAATCCCCAAAGAACAGAATGTGTTACAGGAAGCAAGTACTTACGGTATACACCAGTATCTCGACTCTTCACTGACTAACATGATCGACTTGAGGGAAAATTAGGTCAGTGCTCAAGGACACAGCGTGGAGGATGAGGAGTGTCCCGGGGCGGCATTACAAGGGCAATGACAGTGTAGGAATGTTGGAGAATTTGTTCTTTACTTGCTTAGTTCAGTGATGATAAGAGCGACAACATTGTAAGAATGCGGGAGACTTTGATCCTTCGTGAAGTAATGATCACAACACCAGAAGACCCGTATTTTACGATGCAGCGAGAACTTGCCTCCGAGAAGTAATCTGTTACACACCCACCCACCTGTCGCATCACTATAATGAGAACAAACTCCAATCTTGTGGTCTTAACTCTGAGAAGATGGTCTTCTTCTAAACATATGAGTAGGAAAATTTTGGTAATTGTTGGTAGTAAATTTTGTAATTCTTTTGTTCTTTACGTGGGTAATGGATTTGCAAATTGTTTTCTTCTTCTCTTCTTCATTGTAAGTTTTCTATTTTCGACTTGGCTACATTGGTCTATTGAGAAACATGTATAAGGCCTACTTGTTTGCACTGATGGTGGTTACTTTACTGTAGCCGTGTTCTAGCATACAGTATGTAGGTCTGTGGTGTGTGTGTATAGTGGTGGGGACTATATTATTTTGTTGGGGTGATTTATGTCGCTGCAACACAACAACTGACTGAGGCGTCTGTCTATGGGGGTTGGGTTTTCCCTCTATATTCGTATGTATGTAGGGAATGATGCTAGGTTGTGGTTACCTGTTTCGTGGTTAGGGCAGTGGTGGTCGTCGTTGGTTTCTATGGGTTTTAAATGGAATGCTGTTGTTTTTAAGGGAGTTCCGTGTTGACGACTTATTTACTGACTGCCTTTTAGAGACGGTGGAGCTTTTGTGGTTGGTACAGCTCGTGGTTGGTTATGTATGTATGTATGTACGTACGTGTATATTTATTGATTCTTGTAAGATGAGGAATTCGGTACTGGGTTGTGCTGGCTTAAGTATTGTTCCAGTCCAGACGATGATGCATGTTTATGGGGAGATTGGTAGGGCTATGTTTGTGGAGGTAGATAGATAGACAGGGCTGTGTTTGTGGAGGTAGATAAATAGACAGGGCTGTGTTTGTCAAGGTAGATAAATAGACAGGGCTGTGTTTGTGGAGGTAGATAAATAGACAGGGCTGTGTTTGTCAAGGTAGATAGATAGACAGGGCTGTGTTTGTGAAGGTAGATAAATAGACAGGGCTGTGTTTGTCGAGGTAGATAGATAGACAGGGCTGTGTTTGTCGAGGTAGATAAATAGACAGGGCTGTGTTTGTGGAGGTAGATAGATAGACAGGGCTATGTTTGTCAAGGTAGATAAATAGACAGGGCTGTGTTTGTCGAGGTAGATAAATAGACAGGGCTGTGTTTGTCGAGGTAGATAAATAGACAGGACTGTGTTTGTGAAGCCAGGAAAGGAGTGGTCTGGTTGTGATGTGGTGAGGAATGTTGTTGTGTTTGTGAGTGATTCATATGTTTTGGTTTTGTGAGAAGCGTTTGTGAATTGTACTGTGTTTATATTTGTATTATATTTTACTATTTTGCTTGTGTTATTAAGTTTATTTTATGAAACTACCAATGTTTAGATGCCAGAAAGTACAGTTTTTTATTTATTTTTAACATTACACAGTAGTAAATGTATGATGCCTAAAGGTGTCTTCTTTAATGAAACTTTTTTTTTTTTAACATTACACAGTGGTAAATGTATGATGCCTAAAGGTGTCTTCTTTAATGAAACTTAACCTAAAATATGGCCGAGTTGCAATCTTAGTGCACTGTACATTAATTTTCCTTTATCGATGAATTGATGTGTTGATTAAAGGTGAATACCCTTTTCAACTTAAAATATACTGTACGTTGTTACATCGACTCTGCCTTACATTGTCAGAAGATAGCACAGAAAAGTATAATAAAGTCCAATAATTTCTCGAGGCAATGTTACCAGTTGGTTTAGAGGCAGCGACAGATAAGGCGACGCATAATGAAACTCCAGTGAATGTGGCTCAAGTTATCAGAAGTATAGAGTGATGTGACGAGCACGGAAGAACTCGCCGGAATTCTTGTGGATAATGTTGTTGACGAAGTGGTAGTGGTGGTGGTGGTGATGATGGAGATTCATTGTTCTTGTGACGTCAAACATTTTCTGTGTCTGGTGGCTGGTAGTACTGAATTCTTGTTTGTGATTGGTATCTGTTTGTGACTGGTAGTGTCTTATAGAGGTCATATAAAAAGTTCTGCAGCATAGCCAACTAAGTGCTAACATGGACAGGTTATTGTGAACATCTTCTGCTATAAACTAAAAATAGTAGGTTAGACTATAAAAAAAAATGTCTGACATAAAATACCAAAGGGAAACAACAGTAAATAATTATAGTGTTATTTTGGTGGCAAAGAAAAAAAAAAGAATTGTGAGACTAACTGTTCAAGTTTAAACTCCTCGTAACATATTATCTCGTATAACATTATAACATTTCCATATTCGTCTGAACTGATGTATAAGAAGTTCTTCGACACGTTCAGAGCACTATGTAGGAATTAAGAGCGAATGTGTTTATACGCCATATATAGTTATAGTATCAAGTGGCAATGACCTACTTTAAGAATATCCAGTTCCTTTATTAAGACATCGCTAATGGAGTTCAAAAGACGCTGACGTGAAGGAAGGGAGGAAGGGAGGGAGGGACCCATGACTGCATCTGTTCCACGAGTTGTGAGTGTGGTTGTAGCGGTCATTGCTCAGGCACTTGATTGCAACCATTACTGACTTTCGCTTGTCAATTTTTCCCGTCTCTCTATCCATCCATTTGCTGACTTCCTCCTTGTGTATCCCTCCTCCTCCTCCTCCTCGTCCTCCTCCTCCTCCTCCTCCTCCTCCTCCTCCTCCTCCTCCTCCTCCTCAGTCCTCTTTACTGCCTGGAGAATCCTGACTTGCTATGATTAATATTGCCTGTGACATTTTCAGCGAATTGGAGGATACTGATTCCTTCAAAGAATGCCACAAAACAGAATCCCATATTGAGGTCGTCTGTTTCTTAGCATAGTTTGGAGGAATAAGTTGCCTCCACTTCCCCGACCATGCACCTCAAATGGCTGTTATTGTAATTTTCGTATCTGTTCATGCTAATATTTACCTTGTCTGTAATACCTGCATTTAGTCACGGTCTATATTTCCTCACCCACTCATGATGGAGGAAAAGGAACTCATGTTTATCAGAGTATTGGATGACTAATGATTCCTCCAGTTATACACCAAAACAGATCTTTTTACTGGTTTCCTGGTGTAGATATGAGGAATCAGTAGTTCAGCTATAAATGTCTTCATATCTCGACATGTTTCTCTATCTGTTTTTCGATAGTATAATTATTAGTAATATTCGTCTCCATGTGGAAACCTTCAATGTACTGTTCCTTCAAACACTTTTACCTAGTGCACATATCAGGGTAACCACGAGGGTATAGATATCAAACTATCCACGAATGATTATATCCTGTTCAGAGATTACCACACTAGCCTAGACGATAATAATGATTGAACTAGCAACGAGAATATTACTGAAGTGTGAACTGAGGGTGACAGAACCCTAAGCTCGGCCGTGACATTTACAGGTGTGTGTAGGCGTGGCTGGACACCTGCTGTATTGTAGTGTTGGAGTGTGGTGAAGTGAGGTGATATGGGAAAGAAATTAAAAGAATAAATGGAGAAATGTGCAGTAGAACGTTGATAATACCGGACAAGTCACAATATCTGTCTGTATATATTAAAGATAAAGATAACTTTACATTATCATAATCCCTCCCTGAGGTTGTGTAAGTTGTCTTACTTGTATTAAGCTTCCTTACTTGCTTGACAGAGACTGGTCATTTTAGATATTCTGTTATTATATGGTAAAGTATTTTTAGCTCTGAATATTTCTATGAGATATGATTTGCAAAGACAGACTTTCTGTATTTGTAATCAAAGGAAAATGCTTAGAGCCAAAATTTTCCGAAAGTGTTGTGGTACCAGTATGTTGTTATATAGTATGGCACTTTAGGTCAGATATAAACTGCTGTGATGGAGAACGTGGTTGTGGTTGGCTGGTGTCAGGGCGAGATTTAGTGAGGGTGTGATGGATGGTGAACCAAAGGTGTAGTGGTGTAGTGTGATACGAGAAAAGTACAAACAATATATATATATATTTTCGTGAGGCGTATGGACGTGGTCACTGGTTAAGAAGGAAAACTAAAGTGATGCAGGAAGAGTGTCGTGTGATGATGAAGTAGAAATGAACAAGTGTGCAAAATGTGTTGTGGGAAGAAATGCGTTCAAAAAGTTGTGTTCATGTGAAAGTAATGTGGAATGAGATAGGTGTGGTGGGAAGGGATGGTTATAACAAATATGGATGGAGATGTGGACACATTGTGGTATACATTGTGGTGTGATGGTGATGGTGATGGTGGGAAGGGATGTATGTGTACAGTATATGAGCTGTGTGAGTGTTGTGGTAAGTTGACACGGGATTTGCGAGGGGTGTGTTGTATCGACAGTGGGTATTACAAGTGGAGTAAGATATTCATATCATAATGGCTATACATTCTTTCAAACTGTGTCACGAAGAGAGAGAGAGAGAGAGAGAGAGAGAGAGAGAGAGAGAGAGAGAGAGAGAGAGAGAGAGAGAGGGAGAGAGCAAGTTTGGGACTGAGGTGTGGCTGATTGTGTCAATGTGTTGTGTTTGGATTTCTCGACCCACTGAACTTCAAGTGACCTTTACTTGCATAACTTTGCAATTTCAGGTTAGGTAAAGTTCAGCTAGGAATTTTTTACTGTGGGTATTTAAGAGTGGTCATACGGCACACTATATAAACCGGTTGTTTTTTGTTTATATATTTTTTTACTTGTATTTTCATAACAGCTTCTGAATACGTGATGTAAAAATATAAAAAATACCTTTCACCTGTACTACTTTCTTAAGGGGGGGTGCTGGAGTAGGGGACAGGCTTCGGGGGGTTTTGGGGGGTGCGGGAGTAGGGGGAGAGGCTTGTGGGAGGGGGTGGGGGGGTTAAGGGGGTGCGGAAATATTGGGACAGGCTTTCTACCCACCCTACACCTGTCCCCCTATTCCCACACACCCCAAACTTCCCCCTCCCCCCCACCCCCGCAAACCTGTCCCCTACTCCCGCACCCCCTTAAATGTTCGGCGGCTCCCTCACTTAGAGAAGCGATAAAGTTTACAAATATGTATACGAGATCATTACTTATCTCAGGAATCTTCTCAAAAGGTTTAAGGGGATAGTATACTTTTGGATCATTGAAGCGCCTCGATTCCTCCAAAGTATGCCCGGAAACAGGACCAGATTAACGAAAATAACGGTGGCCTGTTGCTTGGAATAGTTTGGACGAATCAGTTGCTCCAGATTTACCAACACTGTACTTTCCCCTTAATATCAGCTGAAAGGGAACCGATGCTTTGTAGCCAATATAAAACAAGCAGCACACTTTGTTACGAATTACAAAACCTGAAACTGAAGAATATATATTGTTCTGTATTAGGTATCATATTATTATCATCTCAAAAATTCAGTAGGTTTAGTTGTGGGAGAAAGAGTATATCAGTTTACATAATATTACAGTCACATTTTTAGGTTTCACAACTACTCCAGCAGAAAGTGAACAAGAGGAGAATATTACATAAAAGTTGGCACCAAAAGTAGTTCAGCAAGTTCAAACCCGACATTTACCATTTTAAGTAGGGGTGGGAGTAGGGGACAGACTTGGGGGGGGGGGGGGTGCGGTTTGGGGGGTGCGGGAATAGAGGGACAGGCTTGGGGTGGGGTGGGGGGTGCGGGAATAGGGGGACAGGCTTGGGAGGGGGAGGGGGGTAGAAAGCCTGTCCCCTATTCCCACCCCCCACCCCCAAGCCTGTCCCCCTACTCCCGCACCCCTCAAGCCTGTCCCCTACTCCTGCACCCCCCCTAACCCACCCCACAAGCCTTTCCCCCTACTCCCGCACCCCCCCAAGCCTGTCCCCTACTCTTGCACCCCCCTAAACCCCCCCACCCCCCAAGCCTGTCCCCTACTCCCGCATCCCCCAAGCCTGTCCCCTACTCCTGCACCCCCCTAAACCTCCCCTCCCCCCCAAGCCTGTCCCCCTATTCCAGCACCCTCTTAATTAAAGGAGTTTCCCGTCTTACACAATAACATGAAGGTGTGGCATAGGCAGACAAGTTATATATACAGTCCCCTCAGCCAGTCACGACTTACACCAGTTTACCACCAACTTCTTCACTCGTTTGGTTACTCATATGACATTTAATTCGTGTACTTTTAACTGTTAACTGCACGAGATGGTTGGAAGTAGTTGGTGTTTTCACTTTTTTTTTTTTTTGTACAGTCGCGGCACATAATAGTCCTTGCTTGACCAGGGTGTGTGTGTGTAAGGGAAAGTCTGGTCAAGGACTATGTATGTGCCGCCATGACTGTATACATCTTCCCAAACAAGTTGTCACGTAACTAGTTAATTAATTATATGCTATTATTAAGGGTGACGATATGGTATTGTTAACCCGTTTGGAAAGCCAGAAAGAACGTATTTACAGCAGCACTTGGAGGTGTAGCTGTCAGACGGTAATGGTCTAGTTAAGCAGCCACAACTTTCTCATGGAGTTAGGCAAGTCTCTACAAGTCTTGGGTAATTCTCCCGTCAGTTGTTCTGGTTCTTGAACATTTAATCATAGAAAGACTAAAGAGATAATTATTACGTTTAATAGCCGATGTCATAGACCAGCATATTATATGTGACTATATGATTATATTTTCAGAGAGGCACAGTTGGTCAAGAAAGTATCTGTGTAGATGTTGTCGAAAATAAAATAATAATTTACACGAAGGAGGAAACATTTAAACACTGCATCGATGAGCAATTATTGTGCACAACTAATTTACAAGTAGTAGTAGTAGTAGTAGTAGAAGTAGTAGAATTTATAATACTATCTACTGAGCAGTGGATCATAATGTCGCTCTGGTAATAGAGAATGTAAATACTTATGTCTGGTTTGCATTTACTATCAGTCATTCTGAGATCACCAGAGTATCAGTGTTCAACGTATGAATATTCAATTACCTTAAATAGTCACCCTCGTGTGTGATAACATTTAAAGAGCTTTGGGATCGATCATCGTTGTTGTCTCCCAGGGCTCGAACCGTTATAATATTACCAGTTCTTCAGACAGTCTACAGTCACTCTCAAAAGGTCCATAATATTTCCAATCCTTCAGACAGTCTACAGTCACTCACAAAAGGTTCTCTCTCGTCCTCACCTATTCATCAGCTTCTTATCGATGGAGGTACTGTTGCTCTTGTTAGCTATATATTTTTTTTTTTTTTCGTGTGTGTTTGTTTTTTGTTTGTTTTTTCCTTGGGTTATATTATCACGTTTTAAGATAATATATATATATATCCCGTACGTCATACTAATACCGTTGTGCTTCTCATTCTTCCTACACGTGTTCCAGATCTCATCATCACATAACAAACAGTCTTCCTAATGACGATGGGGATTGCCGGAGACGATATGTTTTTTTTTTTTTTTGTTTTTTTCAATGTATGGAAATATTCATGTCAAAGGCAGTATGAAATGAGAACAGTTTTGCTCCAAGGTTTCCGAGTCACATCTTGTACAATTTGGTAAGACCTTTTTTCTAACCAAGGAGATAATAAAAAATAGGAATACGAAGAGTGAATCATTGAGGCATTACTCGTCTTGTATTGTCTGTCTTCACTATAATACACTGACAGTAAATACAAGGAAATATTATATGATCTGCAACAGTAGATTCGTCCATTGATATGAATTTTAAGAACTATGACTGTAAAGACATATTGTTGAAAAGTGTCAGAAACAATTGGATATTTTATTTCACTTTAAATACTTGACTTTGGTTCACCGAGAGGATTGGTTATTTTCGCATCATATGATAACAAAATAAGCAAGCTGTGAAGAGAAATTATATTGTAGGAATTGTGAAGTGAGTAACTATACTTTTGAAACACATTTGGGTGATTTCACTACACATTTGGCAATTTTCTTCTGTAGTTGAGTTTGATGCTGGTAAGATCCTTGTAAAACATGTGCAGCAAGGACATCTGATGGGTTTCAAATGCCTTCTCACTTAGTAACACAACAATTTTTACAGTGCATATATACAAGGTTAAGGGCCCTGTGATCGTGTATTCTGATTCCTTCTGACTATGCCACGAAACAAGCTCCTTCTATATAGGTGGTTTTTCGTGGCAATATCTGAAGGACTCATTTACCTCCAATTTTCTGGCTACAACACAGGGTCCTTAATTAATAAGGGAACAATCTCTCGTGGTCAAATTGGACGCAGTGGAAGGCTACACATTCCCCCCAACTTGGCTATTAAACATTCCACTCTCCTTTCTCACATATTGAAGTTTTTTTTGTTTTTTTTTGCTTGAATTTTTGCTTGAATTTTTGGTTTGAATTTGTTGGTAGCCCTTCCATATGACTACCAGAAATTACCTCTTTAGGATATATGTTTGAGAGACCTTTTGTGTGTCGAAACTTTAGAATGTGTCCAGGGCTGAAAGGATATACATGAAGCTGCCACTATGTCATTAACATTCCACCACTAACTCACTTGTAAGAGATAGACCACAAGTTCTCCTAATCAGTTCGCCTTCAGAGTAAATGTTGCAAGAGTAGGGTGTGGGCAGGGTGAGTGTGTGTGTGTGTGTGTGTGTAAGGCTGTAACAGTTAAACGGCCTTCATCACTACTACCTCCCTCCCCTCCTCTCTCTCTCTCTCTCTCTCTCTCTCTCTCTCTCATATTAGTTACCGGTGTATGTCCTTCCTCCCCATTCTCTCTCTTTCACTCGACACATTTTCATTCCCTTTCTCTTTTCTTTGCACCTCCAAAAACTCCCTTCTTGTTTATCCTCACCTTGTAACCCACTATATTCTCTCCCATTTAATACACAACCGTAGCTGTTGGCCCACTCATATGCGCGTCTCCATCTCCTAACGTACCCACCCACCATTTACACTCCCCTTTCAATCCCCACTTGCACCTCCTTCTAGCTTCCCTCCTTATTCCCAACCTTCTCTGACTATTAGTTCCCCATCTCTTCCCTTACCTTTCAATACTGGAGTCTAAATATGATGACTGTAGGATTGTAGTGATTTTGTCTACGCATTGGATGGACCATGTTTCGCCAGATGATGCCACAAAACAGGTTATTGTGTGTTTGTTACCAAGGCAGTCAGTCTGTTTCTGTTTCTGTTTCTTAGAGGTGTCTGGAGGAACGTGTAGACTTCCTAATGTTTTTTTTTTTTTCAGTGGGGTATATAAGTGAAGGCCAACTTGATTACAGTCTGTCATTTTATTCCTTGTGGTGGTGAAGACAAAGCAATGTAATGGTTAACGTAATTGTTAGATAAGAGGCACCGTAACTAGCGTTTGTACTCGTGTGTGTGTGTGTGTGTCTGTGTGTGTGTGTGTGTGTGTGTGTGTGTGTGTCCTGGATAATGTAGGAGAGAGTGTGTGTGTTTGTGTGTGCACGTTTTTCCGACGCTTATAAATTGGTGTTTGTAGTGTCGAGTTTTGCTGGTCAGATTATAAGGTGTCTTATACAAACTTCGACAGAGGAGTGTGTTTATAGCAATAGGCTTGATGATAATAGTTACAATTTACTCTGTTATAAATAGCACATGTTTGCTTGGTTTGAGGTTTCTCTTTTATGCTTTTCATTAAGTTTCACAATGTTTTTTTGGCGCGAATGGAAATATAAGTTGACGTGTATAGAATTCTAGTGTCCGTCCAAATAAATTGCCTCTTCTTTGTGTTGTGAAACTTGCTATAATAGTTGTTCTTAGGTTTCTTGTGACCACTCTGTTTGGTGGACATGTTTTTCTCTCTCTCTAATATTTGTGTCTAGGTTATTTGGCCTGACGTCACTAAAATTATGAGCTGTGACCAGCCAGCCAGACTATATAATTATTAGCCCTCTTGTGCTCAGTAGACTAAAAAATGTGACATATCTTAATAAGCGCTTCTATGCGTCAAATAAATGTTGGAGTATAATTTTATATATTATTAAATTTTGTCGGTATAGACATATTAACTTCTGAATCCTAAGGAAGAAGGTATTATAATTAACCGAGATAGATAGACACTGTGACTCGTATATTATGTGTCATGGATGTCTGAGAGAGCAACTATATTGATTGGAAAAAGAATTAAACATAACCTAAAGATCCAGCCATGCAGGAGACGTGGACTGGACAGCTGCTGTGGTTACAATATGATCCTGGCAGTAAGAGTTATATTACCTGTCATTCCTTGCTCTTCCCACCTCTCACTCTAGCTTTCCTTAACTCTCTCCTATCCCTTGCTCTTACCACCTCTCACTTAACTCTCTCCTATCTATTGCTCTTCCCACCTCTCACTTAACACTCTCCTATCCCTTTCTCTTCTCACCTCTCACTTAACTCTCTCCTATCCCTTCCTCTTCCCATCTCTCACTTAATTAACACTCTCCTATCTATTGCTCTTCCCACCTCTCACTTAATTAACACTCTCCTATCTATTGCTCTTCCCATCTCTCACTTAATTAACACTCTCCTATCTATTGCTCTTCCCACCTACCTCTCACTATATCTTTCCTTGCTCCTTTCAACCCCCTCCTGTTATCCTTTACTTTTTTCCCTTTGCTTTTCTCATCACGTAATTCCTACTACTGTATTCTCTTTTATGTCCCTTGCTCTTCTCCAACACCACGCCTGCTTTCCTTAACCTTCTTATATCAGTTTACTTCCTCCTCTCTCGCTGTCATCGTCACAGAATGATTACAGTAATATCGGTACCTGTTTTTTTATTTCTCTAAGTATATAATTATTTCCGTTCCAGCAGCTTTTTGCCGTATTAATATTTAGCACAATAATGTAACAACAACAACAAAACAAAAACTGGCTGCCGTATTAAAAGTACTTGGTCTTGTCAATTCGAATTCTGAGTATATCGAGCCAAAAATATTATTAATTGACCCCGTGATGTAGTAAGAAAATTGGAGGTTAGTGAGTCCTTCAAACATTGCCACGAAACACCAACAATATGGAAGGATCTTGTTTTGTGGCATAGTCAGGAGGAATCAGAAGCCACCAAGTCTCATACACGATCACAGGACTCTTAAGGGGGTGCGAGAATAGGGGGACAGGCTGGGAGGGGGGGGGTTAGGGGGGTGCGGGAGTAGGGGGACAGGCTTGGGGGGAGGCGGGGGTTAGGGGGGTGCGGGAATAGGGGACAGGCTTTCTACCCACCCCAAACCTGTACCCCTATTCCCGCACCCCCCCCCAGTCCCCCCAAAGCCTGTCCCCTACTCCCGCACCCCCTTAAAAAGCTATAGGCAGGCAGGCAGGCAGGCAGGTCACTCACTGGTTGATGACACAAAGCCCGAAGTGGTTGTTGGTGACTTTCTCTCAGTGTGTAAACGACCCCAAGTTGCTGAATGAACACTTATATCTTCCTTCCAATATTGTGTAGCCTACAATATGATTCCAGGGTATAGTTCCGTCGCCCAGGGATGCACATGTATGGCGTGAGTGACAATTTAGGCAACTATTAACTCTTCATTATCTTCGTCCAATCCGTCGCCCAGGGATGCACATGTATGGCGTTAGTAATAATGTAGCCTGCTATCGACCTTTGTTTATACACTTTATACCCAGGGATTCACATGGAGTTTGTAATAATGTAGCCTACTGTCCACTATTGTTTATACACTTCATACCCAGGGATTCACATGGAGTTAGTAATAATAGGCTGCTATCGACCTTTGTTTATACACTTTATACCCAGGGATTCACATGGAGTTAGTAATAATGTAGCCTACTGTCGACTATTGTTTATACACTTCATCATCATCTTCTTCGTCCAATCCGCCGCCCAGGGAAGCACATGTATGGCGTTTGTAATAATGTAGCCTACTGTCGACTATTGTTTATACACTTTATACCCAGGGATGCACTTGTCGTTATTAGGAACAATGTAGGCTGCTATCGACTATTGTTTATACAATTCATCATCATCTTCGTCCAATCAAAAGTTTAAAATACTGTTTCCATTAATTAATCTGTAAAGGACAGTTGTTAACGTCGTGCATCATAGACATCACTGGGGCTAACAACAGACAATTTTATACGTAATAGAACACACTCAACCCCTCACCGTTATCCAGGAAAATATGTATGTTATTTGTATATAGTACTTTGTTTAGATAAAGCTACTTCATATTATTATGTTCTTCTGCGTAGGAGCGTTAAAGAGAACAAATTGTTAATGTTTAGTCACTTTGCAATGATCGTCTCACTTCAACAAGACAACAATAAAATTACCTTTCTCACCCGACAGTTACCCGACCTTGACAGAACACACACACACACACACACACACACACACACACACACAAAAGACGCTCCCAGAACACCCCACACCTTGTTAAAAAAAATACAGCAAAAAGATAATTGCCATACAGATTAAATTAACCCTCACATACATACCTTCACATACCTTCACACCAACGACTATGAGACGAAACATACCGATTTTCTGAGAG
This sequence comes from Petrolisthes cinctipes, assembly GCA_033782935.1. Taxonomy (NCBI): domain Eukaryota; kingdom Metazoa; phylum Arthropoda; class Malacostraca; order Decapoda; family Porcellanidae; genus Petrolisthes; species Petrolisthes cinctipes. The sequence continues at coordinate 52,889 of JAWQEG010003161.1, forward strand.
TTCCGACATTTGTTAGTTTTTATGCAGTGACTGATTGACACGACCTTATTAGTGAATAGATATGTGTACACTTGTAAGGGGACTGTGATATTGTAGCCGAATTGGAGGCTTCAGATTCCCCCAAATTTTACCCTGTTTCATGGCGAAGTTTGCAGTGATATTTGACCTCCAATGAGCTGACGGAATCATAGCATAGCAGCCCCTTTACCATAACATAGGCTACGTTAAGACGAAACACTGAAATTATCGTAGCGTATAATACAGTAATTCGAATCGACCGTGTACGAGAAGAATGAACTCGAGGAGGAAAACAAAAGAATGAGGTATGAAGGAGGCATGGTTAGCAGAACACGGGTTGTTGATGGGGTTAAGGAGAGGTTGTTGTTGTTGTTGTTGTGGTGTGGAATCAGTAGGAAGGAGTAGACAGTGGAAGGTGTCATCGTGGTGGTGGTGGTGGTGGGGATATTTTACGCCCAGAATAAGATCACAATGACACTTATATCGATGTCGGGTTGGGTAGGTAGGTAGGTAGGTAGGTATGTGGGTATGTAAGTTGATTGGTAGGTAAGGAGGTGGGTTGGTAGGTAGGTAGGTAGGTTGGCATGTAAGGAAGTGGATAGGTTGGTAAGTAAGGAGGTGGTAGGTTGGTAGGTAGGTAGGTTGAAGAGGTGGGTAGGTAGGTAAGGAGGTGGATAGAGTTGTAGAATGAAGGTGGGTAGATAGGTAGGTATATAGAAAGTAGGTAAGAAGGTTGATAGGTTGGTAGATGGAAGATAAGTAGGAAACGATCTGGGTAGGTAGGTATGTAGAAGGTAGATAAGTAGGTAGGTAGATAAAAAGTTCAGTTTAGTTTGTCATAACTGTCTAGAGAGAAAACAATTACAATGAGCTGAACTTTGTATTCATTAATTAACTTGGTGATACTGATTGCCTTAATTAAATTGAGTATAACTTTCAATAGAAATTACAGTCTGGGTCAGTAGTTCTTACCTATACTTCCAGGAACCTTGTGAACCGTAATGTGTACAAGTGTCATCTCATTCCGGTTTGGTACAGTTTCAAAAATTTGTGTGTAAAAGAAAGAACTATATATAGACCGTAGCTGAACCCAAACCTAATCCCTCACGTAAAATGAGAAAATGTGGAAAGAGTCAACAACATTCTATAAGCATTGGATGGAGAAGGGCGTGTTAGGAAGAACTAAAGACCGTAGCTGAACCCAAACCTAATCCCTCACGTAAAATGAGAAAGTGTGGAAAGAGTCAACAACATTCTATAAGCATTGAATGGAGAAGGGTGTGTGATGCACTCTATTTACAATTTGCAAAGTCACGGTATTCGTAAACTCATATGTAGGCTACAATTGGGAACAGCACTTCTTACCACAGTGTCTATTGTATCAGTTTTAAACCTAAATGAGATGATTACAAATAGTTCATAATATCGTCCAAGGAGTGTAAGAGTTCTTGTCTGCAGCTTTATATAAAACTTTAATTAGTTTCTTCTGTGTCAGGAGCGTAGAAAAACAAAGTAAGGAAATTGTAGGCAGTGCAAAGCTCCGGCCTTGTGCTTCCTCTTCTCAGGGGTTCTTTTTTACAGCTTAAGTAAGAGGACAAGATTCTAACTGAGGTTGTTTATATGGTCCTGTACGACTGTATCAACAAAAATGAATCTTGCTCTTGGTTTCTGGTAAATAGTAAATTCTTCAAACGCACCTTTGTATTAGATTAGGATTTCTAATCATGTATTATACTTGCTTTTTCCATTATTCATTCTTCATGATAATAATGAATGAGAAGTTTGTACTAACATCAGGGTCATTCTGTACGTAACTTTGCTCTGCCTTGTATTTTAAAATGATAGGCAAAGCAAGTAGCGTGATACTTTTTTGCAGACTGTTAGACTACTCATAGACAGACACACGAAGTGGATAGAACGAGTGAAGAATTCTTGTAGACATGCATCCTACTTTTAACCTACTATTCTGGCATTCAATCTCTCTTCTTTGCGTGCACACTTAGTCAAATTTAGTATACCAACCAGAACAAGTAGGTTATTGGAGTATAGTCTAGCCTGAGCCAAGACCCACTCATTCATAGAACGACTAGAGGCTATGCCCAAGTCAGTCTGCCTCGTAATTGTCTACAGTTTCCCGCCAACCCAGAGAAAGTCGACGTTCTCTAGTAGGAAAGGGGGCGAAACCTGCCAGTGGGTCGCACACGAGTCAGTTCTGTAGCAAGGCGATGCAGAGGTGAATATCCCACGTAAAATAGTGTGCGAAACCGAGTCATCTCTATAGCAGGACGTAGCAAGGTTGAATATCCCATGGAAAATGATGTAGATATTTAGGTCCGTGTTCAGCCACGCTCCAACACCACTACAGCACCACCAGCCAAGTTTAGCTACATACACTCTTCTTCTTCTTCTTCTTCTTCTTGTTCTTCTCTTCCCGCCTCGCCGGTTAAGTTCTTCCGACTGCAGTTTGTACTTATTTCTTTCCGCCTTGTCGCTGTCGTGGGGGAAAACTATCTTGCCATCAGGCTCAATTTACGAGACTGTCAAGGGACACTTTCTTAATGTTTTATCTCTATTTTTTTGTGGTGTATACAGATCTCTCTCTCTCTCTCTCTCTCTCTCTCTCTCTCTCTCTCTCTCTCTCTCTCTCTCTCTCTCTCTCTCTCGATTGTATGTATTGAATGTTTTGATATGGATGTGGCATTTAACTTTTGAATTTTATGAAGACGTACTGTATTAATTATGTTGAGGCTACGTCAACAACTTGACAGGAAATAACTGCGTAATTTTTATTTGTGTTAAAAATCACACTTATTATAGACAGATGTATCCCTTTGAGACTTCTATAATAAGTGGGACAGAAGTACTTTCACAAACACACACAGACACACACACACACACTCTCTCTCTCTCTCTCTCTCTCTCTCTCTCTCTCTCTCTCTCTCTCTCTCTCTCCAATACCGTGTCTATGTACAATTACTTACACATGTATAGGTGTATAGGTGTCGCTACAGTATACAAACATGTATCTTTACTGGCCATATGATAAAGTACACCTCACTCACTACATGACTTGCACTTCAACTTGATAGTCACCCTTCTATCACTTGTAAACTCCTCTTCCACATTCCAGACATAGTAACCATACAGTAGGCTTATGATTTCACGAGATGGACAATTGGCACTAATTAGAGGTCACCAATGTCAGTATAACCCACAGTACCAGATAGTGTGACATATTGTGGATATATCTTAGGTAGAGTGTATTTGGGTATAACACTTTTTATGGTATCGTTTGGAGGAATGGGTAGGCTCTGATTTACCGACATCATAGATCGTTTAGTTAAACAGGTATGATGGTGAGAGGTGGTGATGAGCCATGCGGGAGGGGGAGAGAAAGCGGGATATTTTGCGGACAGATTTCTCCTGGCATTGAAAATTGTACGGTTTCCCTCGGGAGGCAGTGAAAGGCTTGTCTCTATCCCGGAATGTTGACGGACACGTCACTTCACTACATCACACGTCACTTACTGACTTGGCAACACAATCGAGAAACTGAGAAATTATGGTATTGTTTGTCCTTAATTCAGTGCAATAATTTGTTTACGAATATGTATAGATGTTTTCCTGTATGCAAAGCCTTGTGTCATGCATACTTAATTATATATATATATATATATATATATATATATATATATATATATATATATATATATATATATATATATATATATATATATATATATATATATATATATATATATAATTATGTATTTTATGCAGACATTAGCTCGAGTGTGAACTTATGAAAGTGTGCAAATAATTTCCACTTGACACGGTGCCATCACTGACTCGGTTGGTTGAAGTGAGCTACAATGGGGTAGTTTCTATCTATCAGTATAGTTGTGTTAAACTTTCATATTGGAGTGGCTAACATATTAAAAGTTTGTACTGATAAGCTTGTAGTGGTCCCCATTCCTCGGTGGCTTGTGTGCTGTTTTAATACTGTCTGAATGTCTGAACAAGATGGCGGACTTTTAATGGGGATGTCCTTATGTCATAGTATGTCCTTGTGTCACGAATTGGAACACTGTTGAGGCATCTTTAATTATGTTCACAAATGGTTTTTCATATACAAACACACGTGCCATTCCAACTAGGGGGATGCAGACCAAGTGTGTGTGTGTGTGTGTGTGTGTTTGTGTGTGTGTGTATGTGTATGTGTATGTGTGTTTGTGTGTGTGTATTTATAAAGCCAGAGTAGCCAGGTCATGGGGCCATACAAAAAACTTCACCACTACTAATTGGTATGCTGATATCGGTTTCTCTCTAGCGTTGTCTGGTCGCGGTGTTTGGGTGTTGACTTGGTAATTAGGTCTCCTGGCTGGTTCCGTTTCGCTGTGTGAGGGAGGAGAGAGAGAGAGAGAGAGAGAGAGAGAGAGAGAGAGAGAGAGAGAGAGAGTTCACAGAAAGCAGTGATACTATTATTGAGGTGATAGATTCGTTTGTTTCTCACTGTTAATTAAGAGTATTTAAAATATATTACCTCTGAGTTGCATTCCATTAATTAATTAAGTACACTCGTGATACATAATTT
>JAWQEG010003161.1:62500-71098 GCA_033782935.1 Petrolisthes cinctipes
GACAATAATAATTTAAATTGAAGGCACGTCATACATGTACCTGATCTTTAAACCTTTGCATCAAGTACCCCCGATGAATGTAGGTAGACTCGTCGTGTTCTACTTTTTGTAAACATACATAATATAAATTTACATCAGTGTTGGATATATTGTTTACATCTGCAAGTAGAGTCTCCCCCTGAGTATCTGCAAGTAGAGTCTCCCCTGAGTAGAGCAGGTTATTATATATTTCCTAACTGTGTGTGTGTGGATTGAGGCCTGTACAAGTGACCTCATTGGCTGAGAGTGAGCATGCACACTTGAGAAATGTGTTGTGTGGGACCTAATGAAGTACGGTAGGTAATTTGGGAGTTACATTATTCGACCATACTAGAAGAACGGAAAACAGGTTACCTCAGTGTTGTTGTTGTTGTTGTTGGTTTGGTCTGTTTTGTGGTACTGTTTGGAAGAATCGGTAGCCTCCAATTCGACGACAACAACAACAACACAGGCCGCTTAACACACTTTCTCTCCTAACTCCTTCTGGCTTCTCAGTTCCTTTTTTTTTTTTTTCCTTTTTCCGTCTCATTGATTCGAGGCCAGACTGGTTCATTATTGCTTGGCCTTGGGGGGGGGGGGCAACTCTGGAATGTAACCTTAAGGGGACCTGTGATTTTGTCGACGAGTTGGACGCTACGAATTCCTATAATATATAAATAATGAGGGAGTATGTATGTTATTTTTGGTATAGTTTGGATGCTTCAATGGCTTTCTATTTGCTGATGTATCATGGTTCCCTTAACTCTTCGACGGTTTTTACTGCGACATAAATAAATAGTCTAACGTTGGTCCAGATTAGGTATATACAGTAAGTGTAGAAGTCGCCATTTGGTGGAAAAAAGTTAATGTGATATTGTTAAACTTTGGTGGATGAGGGAACCTTTTGAAGAATATATAAGTGTTCATCGAGTTAAAAAGAAAACTTATATTCTTCAAAAGGTTCCCTCATCCACTAAAGTTTAACAATATCACATTAACCTTTTGAAGAATATAAGAGTTCATTGAGTTAAAAATAAACAAAACTAGTCGTCAGCTGTTATTAGTTTTACCAGGAAGGGAAGAGAACGAATGTGATGAGATTGGTGGAGTAAGAAAAGATTTTGAGGATAAAGAAAGGCTCAAGAGAGTTTGGATAATCACTCGGTGCAGCGTTGAAATTCATCCATATAATTTGGTTGTAAACAGAGGGATGGAAAGAGCTCAGATAGATAGTTACTTTATGCTGCATTGAAATTTCTGTACCAATGAGAAGAGACAGGCAAAATGAAACTGTGAAACTTAAATTGAAATCAGGTTGAAATTCCTCTAAATATCCTTCGTCCCTACAGAGTGTAAGTGTGGAAAGAGACTAGCTAGGTGTTAAGGGGGTGCGGGAGCAGGGGACAGGCTTGGGGGGGGGTTTGGGGGGTGCGGGAATAGGGGGACAGGCTTAGGGGGAGGGGGGGTAGAAAGCCTGTCCCCTATTCCCGCACCTCCCTAACCCCCCCTCCCCAAGCCTGTCCCCCTACTCACGCACCCCTTCAAAACCCCCACAAAAACCCCCGCACCCCCCCCCCCAAGCCTGTCCCCCTATTCCCGCACCCCCTTAAGTAAAGTGTGAATCGTTACTTGATGTCGCGTTAAAATGACACTATCCTTCATCACTACTAGAGTTGACGGGACCTATCACTTCCTTAATTACGCTTGTTTTATTGTGTGTCTAGAGGGCGTGTGATTCTTCTTGCTTTCATCCCCTGACCTTCCTTCCTTCTTTCTCTTCTCTTGCTTGTTTTCTTCGTTTGTCCTACTTTTGCTTGGCCGTGTGGGATTTTTCTTCTACATCATTTCCTCTTTCCACTGCATGTGTACTGCTGACATATTTATTATCATCTATTAGTAGTTTTTGGAATATTGCTACTTTTATCCAGTCTATATACCATGGGAAAGATTTGAGTATTTGAATTTGAACATGGGCACTTTATTTTACACTCTGTCTTAGGTTATACATGTGAGGGTGTGCGTTTTTTATTCTGTCCCTTCCTGACCACCCAGACATTACACACACACACACACACACACACACACAGCTTTCTCTCTAGTCCTTTCCTGTCCTGTTGTCCAGCTCTCTAATTTCTCCCCTTCCAATATCAGCACTCTATTCCCTACCCTATAAACACAGAGGTCTGCCCGTTGTGCCTCCCCTTCCATTATCTTCCATGTCATTAACTAACTTTCTCTTCAACCATACCCTACCCTTCTTCCCTTCCCATACTTCCCCATTACGTTATCTAAATCTCCATCCAACTTATTCTTCCTTATCATTCACCTCATTTTCCCCTGCTCATTTATAATACATCCTCTTCCTCCTCCTCCTCCTCCTCCTCCTCCTCCTCCTCCTCATAATCATCATATTATATACTAAGATCTTACTACCATTGTTTAATAATTTTCTCATTATATTTGATATGTTTCTTTCTTTTTCGTGCCAACAAAGCAGCTGTCTGTCTCGTTTCATTCATCCTCCTCTCGTTGCTCTCCTGTTTCACGCCTGTCCCTCTCCTGTCCCTCTCTCCTCCTGTCCTTCATTCCTTCGTCTTCCTCTCGTGTACTGTTCCTTCCTTCTTCACCTTTACCCTGCCTTGGTTCACTCTTACCTTACCTCTTTCCTCACTCACCCTCACCCTCCTTCACCCCTCACCCCTCCTTGCTGTCCTACCATATATATATCTCTCTCTCTCTCTCTCTCTCTCTCTCTCTCTCTCTATATATATATATATATATATATATATATATATATATATATATATATATATATATATATATATATATATATATATATATATAAAACAGGTTCCCACATCTTTCCATCAATCTCACACCGGACATTTTAAAATTGTTTTCCTTGGGGTTTTATCAAATGATGTGACCACAAGTAAGACCCGTCTGCGTGTCTGGCAACATAAAGTGAAATTTTCTACTTGTCTAGTCCCACCACATTGCATACAACAACTACGTGCTGTTGTGTGTGTGTGTGTGTGTGTTGTGTGTGCAATATCTGTAAAGAAAATCCACCCCTTTGCTCGTTCCTGCCTTTCACTTATGCACCACGTACTAGTTCATGTAAAATTGACGGATAATTTACGTTACCTTGTGTTCAGTTTTTTCTGTATGTAAGAGTCGGTTCACAACTTAGATATATTTTCCTATTAGAATGCACATATAATTCTATGAGATATATAGCTGTGTGTGTGTGTGTGTGTGTGTATGTGTGTATGTATGTGTCTGTGTGTGTATGTGTGTGTGTGTGTGTGTGTGTGTGTGTGTGTGTGTGTGACCCACGTCTTGACCCCCATCACAATTTCTCTTCCCGTGATCAAGGAGGCCCATGGGAGAGGGTGGTATAGGACAGGGGTAAGGTATCAGGTTCTGGCGGGGGAGCGAGAGGAGAGTGAGGGGGAGAGAGAGCAGGAGTGAGTGAGTGAGGGAAGAGGAAGTGATGGTAAAAGTGACTGTCAGATGTGAGTGTGGGAATGGGAGGGTTTGTGAATGAAAGGGTGACGAGAGACAACACAAATCTAGTAGGAAAGTGCATGTGAAGGGGTTGGGAAAATGGGCTGAGAATTGTGTGAATGTATGTGCAAAAAGATATATACATAAGAAAGACAAATAGAGAAAGACGGGAGAGAAGAGCTGACGGATGGACGTGTGTAGTAACAGGTGGTGGTGATGGTGTTGTGGTTGGCTGTGGGTGTGGTCAGGTCCTCAAGAGCTAAGGGAAGGAACCAACCAGTGGGACGACGGCCTCACCAGGAAATAATAGGGGAAGTAGAGGAAACGTAGTGGAAGTGAAAGGAGGAAGAGAAAAGTAGAGTATTGACAGTAGGCTTTGGGGAAGGGGGACGAAAATGTGAGTATATAGAGAGCAGGGAAGAATGTGGGGGTGCGAGAGAAAGCAAGTGATGAGGAATGTTGAAAGGGGACATATGTGACTGAAAAACTATATATGGCATGAGAAGCGAAGTGGGAACAGAACTATGATGAGCGGAGACGAGAATATTAGCCAGGACGGATGGATGGCAAGAGGTTTTGGACAAGGAAATGTGGTTAAAGAAGAACTATAAGGATAAGGAGAAGGGATGAATTTTGAGTAAGGAAATAAGGGAGGATATTAGGGACGTACTGTATATAGGGCAGGAATATTGATGATTTAATTAGAGGTGTGGAGTTTACGTACAAAAATATGGAGCAGGGAAGTGGAGGAGAAATGGGTGAATAGTAGAAGAAGAATGTGGAGCAATTCAGAGGACTGTCACAGCTGCTACACACACACACACCACACACACACACACACACACACACACACATGCTAAAACAGACCACCTGCACTTGCCACTTATAGTATTCACTCGGTTACTAGTTAGGCTCGGTAAACGCACACGTGGCGTCATATACAGTGTTATTGTTTCAACGATTCCTTCATTTTTGCTGCATAATTAGATAAGCTGAAAAAAAAAAATAATGTTCGGGTTTATTTGGTCGATATGAGAGTTTTCCAAGTCATTTTAATTTCTATTCATATATTCATTACTATTATTCCAAGTCACCACACCGTTCAACACAATCTTCGTTCGGACACTTACAAATCGACTATAAAGTTGGTCCATCGTTGTGATTAGGCAACTCTCTAGAGGGTCACATGGGTTCTAATGTACACAATATATAGGAAGGTGTGGGATTTATTGGTTTGTACAACAAGTGAAGTAGGAAGTCCACCGAGCGTAATAAAACACTCAATGAGAATGTTGTTACAGGTGAAGTGTGTGTGATGTTTGTAATCTCACTCACTCACTCTCTGTTGGTGGCAGCAGTGCGTGACTTGGGTGTGTTTGTGTGTCTGTTTGTACAGTCGGCAGCATAAATTCGCGTCCATCTCATATACTTAATAATGCTAATATGACCAGATAGTTGCATTCTGAACCAGTTTTTATTCCAACAACATACGTAATTTACCATATGAGAACTATAACTGTAATCTGTATAATAAAATTGTATTACAACATCACTATAACTAATACATACGTAGGTGGAAATGAAGCGAACTTATGCTGCCGACTGTACGTACGTCTATGAATGGAAAAAGAATTTGTGTATACGGAAGGAAATAGTGTGTGTGTGTGTGTGTGTGTATTAGCATTAACATCACCCACCTATAACTACTAACCAGAATATACTGAAACTCTAACCTAATAATAACGTGTGTGTTTCTCTCCTCAGGGCCGTAAGATTGGAGGTCGTCTGTCAGCCAACAACAGACGACAGGATAACACGTTCGATGACAAGCCCTCCAGACGTCCAGCAGTGGCCCAACCCACCTCAGCCGCCCCAGCCTCTCAGTCAGCCCGCATCACCCAGGTCGATTCCTCCTGCAGTGAGAGTGAGTGTCAACATTTGCAGGATTCTGAGCATTATTATCAATTTCATTTATTTATTTATTTTTTATTTTTTCCACGGCCAATAGTGTAAATTTCAGATGTTTCAAACCAGTTTTTGGAATAGTTGCATTGACAGAGATCGTGGATGAGCACAATATATATTACTAAATATGTTCCATTCGCCATACAAAATTCAATACAAGCACTGAAAATTTACAGTTCCGGCCTGGGAAAATCAGCTAAATTGGCATTAGTGATTCCCAGTGTCGAAATGTATGCAATTTTTGTTGTTATTGTTGTTGTTGTTGTTGTTGTTGTTGTGGTTGTTGTTGTTGTTATTTATTTTCAACGTCAGTCAGTGTCAGCCAGTTTTGAGTATCAGTCACTCTATTTAGGAATGACATGTTCCGGCCATTTAAGGGGGTGCTGGAATAGGGGGACAGGCTTGTGGGGGGGTTAGGGGGGTGCGGGGGGGTTTTGGGGGATGCAGGAGTAGGGGGACAGGCTTGGGAGGGGGGGGTTAGGGGGATGCGGGAATATGGGACAGGCTTTCTACCCACCCCAAGGCTATCCCCCTATTCCCGTACCCCCAAACCGCCCCCCCCCAAGCCTGTCCCCTACTCCCGCACCCCCTTAAGCCTCCCCATCTCGACACCCTGAAAACTAACGTAAGGAAACTGCTGCTAAGAGTCTCAACAAGGAGAGAAAATAAATAAACAAAAGAAAAATACTGAGACGTAAATCAAAAGGAGGAGGAGGAAAGTGGAAGGAGATTTTGGAGAGAAAGGAGGAGGAAGAAAGGATGTGGCATTCACGACTACACGAGAGAGAGAGAGAGAGAGAGAGAGAGAGAGAGAGAGAGAGAGAGGAGAGAGAGAGAGAGAGAGAGAGAGAGAGAGAGAGAGAGAGAGAGAGAGAGAGAGAAGGGAGAGGGGTTAGGAAGAAGAGACAGACAGACAGAGAGAGAGAGAGAGAGAGAGAGAGAGAGAGAGAGAGAGGGGTTAGGAAGGGAGACAGACAGACAGACAGAGAAGGGAGGGTGGAGGGGTGAGAAGGGAGCGTATAGTGTGTTGCGAAAGGTCGGTCGTCATGAGTTTTACAGTGTGTTACCTCTTACTTTCCTTTCACTCATTCTCTCTTTCGTCTTTAATTACACACACACACACACTCAGTTCTTCCAGTTCATTTCCTTTAACACAACTCTCTCTCTCTCTTTTTTTTTTTTTTTACTTCGCCCCCTTGTCTTCTCTCTCTCTCTCTCTTCCATTGCCATTTCGCTCTTCTCACTTTCCTGTTTATGTTCAGTCTCTCTCTCTCTCTCTCTCTCTCTCTCTCTCTCTCTCTCTCTCTCTCTCTCTCTCTCTCTCTCTCTCTCTCTCTCTCTCTCTCTCTCTCTCTCTCTCTCTCTCTCTCTCTCTCTCTCTCCTTTATCATATTTTTCTTCTGAATTTTTCATATTTTCTTAACCTCTTCTCTTTAAACCTACTCCCATTATTCGCTTCCTCTCTTTTCACAATTCTGCCTCTCCCTCCTGTGTGTGTGTGTGTGTGTGTGTACGTGTGTGTGTGTGTGTGTGTGTGTGTGTGTGTGTGTGTGTGTGTGTGTGTGTGTGTGTGTGTGTGTGTGTGTGTGTGTGTGTGTGTGTGTGTTCCAGCTCCACACACGCCAGCTAAGGTCAAGGAACGCCATGGTGTGTAATTTCATGGAAGGGTGAACGTGAATACTTGTCTTGTAAATCTGGTTGGAACTGAAGTACTCACATGGGAAGCGCCCTTTTGAATTTACAGATACACAGAGATAGCAGGAGTATATTTTTTGGTATATTAAAGGAAAAGAGAGTGATAATTATAATGAGTGCGTTTAGGAAGAAAAGAGAACAGAGAGGAATGGAAAGTGTGTATATAAGAGAAGGGAAATGGAATGAGAACGAGAGAATAATTAAATAGGGAAGGTATGTATGGGTGGAAGTTACACCACAACACAGCGTCACTCCTTCTAACCATCTTCCCACAGCTAACGAGGTAACCAGGTAGTTAGGAACCCGTCTGACGCAACTGTCCATAAACACACACACGTTGACTTCATGATGACAGAGAAGCGAGTCACAATAGAGAAGGGGTACAGTAGCACGGAGGGGGCGTGGTGACGTGGGGGTATAGGGGTGTACAGTGACAGCTTCTGGGGTGTGGTGTGGTGGTAAGGGGGTGGGGGGTGTGGTGACGTGGGGGTATAGGGGTGCACAGTGACAGCTTCAGGTGTGGTGTGTTGTGGTGGTAAGGGGGTGTGGGGGGCGTTGTGACGTGGGGTATAGGGGTGTACAGTGACAGCTTCTGGGGTGTGGTGTGGTGGTAAAGGGGTGAGGGGTGTAGTGACATGGGGGTATAGGGGTGCACAGTGACAGCTTCTGGTGTGGTGTTGTGGTGGTAAGGGGGTGGGGGGCGTGGTGACGTGGGGTATAGGGGTGCACAGTGACAGCTTCGGGTGTGGTGTGGTGGTAAAGGGGTGAAGGGAGAAGGATTAATTAGAAAGGTAATGTAAAGTATAGAGACCATGTAATAAGAGCTCCATTGGACGACGGTACAGTACCTACGAGTGGAGCTCTTCAATGAAATAGATTACACACCCATTTTTTCATCAACGATCACAACCTCTCTCTGAATTTTTACCCTCAGCCAAAACATAGGAATAGTTAATGAAGATGCTTGAGTAAGGTTAAAGAATTACGAAAACTTATGTGAGATGCATAAGAGAAAGATGAGTGATAAGAGATCTGGGATGAGGAAGAATAATTTATTGAAGGGCAGATAGAAGGAATGAAGCGGACCTTTTCCATCTGTCATCTTTTTTCCACGTTATAAGTTACTGCTAATTTTTTTTTTTTTATGCTTTCCTTTTGTAGATATAGATTTTTGTGTTTCTCTTTGTCTTTAATATTATGTTTCGCATTTGTTACCAAGGCCGTTTTTTTCTAATTTTCTCAGTGTTTGTCCTTGGCTCCTCTTCCTCCTCCTTCTCCTCCTCCTCCTCCTCCTCCTCCTCCTCCTCCTCCTCCTCCTCCTCCTCCTCCTCCTCCTCCTAGCCCTAACCCTGCCTGCTCACCACACACCTCCCACACTCCTACCTGTCCCCAGTCTTCCTTGACCCCCTG